>JACTAT010000352.1:337370-460440 GCA_014526335.1 Chrysaora quinquecirrha | reverse complement strand
ATCGTTTGGCCAGGGCCTTATCAGTGACGGGGGTGTGCCATTTTCGTAATAAAAAGTAGACCCCAAAATTTATGAAAGTTCTAAAAAGTATACCCCAAAGTGCAGAAAGAAATATGAATATAGTGCATAGAAATACTCAAAAGTCTGTTTTTAGAGTTATACAGCTGAAATTTATTTGGGATTTATCAAAATTGATCATCTTAGCAAAAATGATACCCCAAGTTTGTAATTTTAGCAAATTTGATACCCCAAAATTTATTTTCCACCCCTATAAAGGTAACTTAAAAAATGGCACATCCCGTACCCATACATATGGGAGTTACCCCCCCCCGGGACATTTGTAAAAAAATCAACTGTATATAACGTATTCGTCGTTATAGTTAATATTATCAAGTACGATTGTTATTAGCCTTGCTGCTGTTTTTAAGTGTTTGCTAAAATCCCGGCTCTTACTCGAGATTTTTGTTATAAAATGTGTACAGCATCAAATACACGTTTCCCTGCTATGCCTGTCTTGAGCTGCAGGTGTATACATTTCTATACTATTGCACATCTTTTTCGTTATTTGTACTGTGCATACATATTGGGAGAACCCTTATGAATAATATTACGTAAGATTAATCAGCAAATCCTTTTTTGATTAAATTTCGAACTGAAGCTTATTTTTGCTTTCTGTGTAGGATATCTCCTCACACGACTGAAGGATGGAGTCTAAAGCAGGCAAAGCGTAAGTCAGATTTTATAGAGATTTTGTAAAACTGTGTTCCTTTGGAGGTTATAACTTTGCTTAGATGACACACACGGAAATTTTTTTGTAATGGTTTATTGCGAAAGAAAAATAAAGGCCTTTAAATTTCCAGCTGCTCAAAGTGATTTTGAAATTTTGAGCAGCCGAAAGTTGACTGGTTAGAGCTGGAAAGTACGAAAGCTTATATAGAATATGGAAAACGTATTAGCTAATCTATAGGTTGTATATTGATTGATTAAACGATTTTATTCCTTGTTGTCTTTAGTAGTAAAAGTTCTTTAAATTTTTCGGCCTTCTATATGTTAGTTCCTTAAAAAATAGTTCTTTATAAAAAGCGTGTAAATGGAACATTCGTAAACTTGAACCATTTGCATTGGTTCCTTTGAGGTTCGGGTTATATGTAGCTCAGAATTCGTCGCCTTTAACATGAAGATGTTAACAATATGTTTTTCTGCAAGCCATTTTTGAGACCATTTACGTTTTAAGTGTGCATCATAGCAATATCCTTCGTTTCCTTTGGAAATGTTCGGTCTTATTTCGTTACTACACTTCCAGTTTCAAATACTGAAAGTTCCTTAGAAATTCCACAATTTGAGATCTAGAAATCTTTTAAAAATAATTTTGATATCCTGGACACCTAAACTTTTAGATATAGTATATTTATATTAACAAACCAGGTTTCATATGGTAAACTATTATTGTGCCTTTTAGCTGTTACTTGATGGCAAAATAATATTTCTTTTGTAGACATACTAAAGCAAGCTCTACAACAGCTTCAGATAATATTCACGAGTATGTTTTTGAACCGTTGTGCTGCAAACTTTTATTAACTTTCATTTTCAATACTTTGTAAAATTTTACGCGAATATATACTGAATATATACAAGGTCACTATGTATACATATTTTTCATGAATAGCGAACACTAGGATAGATTTTTCCAAGAGGTGGCATACCACAATAGATGGGATTCGAACCTGGACTGCATGATCAGAGAGCCAACGACGTTTCCACTGAACTATAGAGCTCAATGAAATCGCTGAGTAACTCTCCAAGTCATACAGCTCAAGACTCTCCTCGCGTTTGACTGTTTGTGTTTCGGTCACTATACATACTATACTTGCATTTACTTTAGCTTCTGTAGACCCTTGGGTGCTTTCCATCGCTAATTGAGGTTGAAATACAAAACCCGTGCATTTTAATATTGGATTTTTCATATTCCTTTGAATTCTCCGTTCCAATGCTAGAAATTCCTTAATTTTTTGCCTATCCGAGTACAAGATTTCTTATAAAGCACTTCCTTATAGAAAATTGCATGTACCTTGTGTTTTCATGCGAATCCGTTTTTTGAAGGCGATTGTACAGAAATTGATTAGACATTGAAGAACCCAAGTAAAAAATTTTTCTCTGAGTCTCCCCCATTTTTGGTGTTCCGTCACGATACCAAGTATTTCGCAGAATACATTCAAAAATAGAACGGTCCTTAGTAAACAACGTTTTATATAGGAAATACATGATATACACATATACACATGGGTGATAAAGAAAAAAAGATAATCATGAATTCATTCATTCTATGTCATTTTAATTACTGCCCCCTAATATGGATGCTATGTAGCAAGAGTTGCCAAGATAAAATTGAAAAAATAAATGAAAGAGCATAACGCTTAGCATACTCGGACTATACTTCCTCGTGTTAGGCCTTGCTTACAAAATGCAATGAAACTACCATCCATATTCAATCGATCAGGCTTCTAGCATTAGAAATTTACAAAACTTTAAGTAATATAAATTCTGTACTGTATTTATGAGGGATTTTTTATACCAAAGCGAGTAGACCACGATCTTCGTAGAATGAGCCCTCCACAAATACCAAAAGTTAGAACAACCTCTCGCGGTATAAATTCTCTATGCT
Source organism: Chrysaora quinquecirrha (assembly GCA_014526335.1). NCBI lineage: Eukaryota > Metazoa > Cnidaria > Scyphozoa > Semaeostomeae > Pelagiidae > Chrysaora > Chrysaora quinquecirrha. Next base: position 457,778 of record JACTAT010000352.1, on the reverse strand, counting down.
TCCAGGGACTAAAAATCTGGAACGCTCTTCCTGCTGAAACCAAATCAGCCCAAAATGTAAAACACTTTAAAAGTTTTGCAAAAACTTGGTTTCCAAACAATAAATGCGCTTGCTCGTATTGCAATAAGTGATAGCCAATTTAGTCTCTGAGGCTGCTTCATGTTAGCATGAATTAGTGAAGTATCACTATTGTAACACTAACAATAAATAATGATACAATACAATACAATACAAAGCCAATTTACTGAGAGAGAATCCTATTATTGCAGGATTTTCAAAACTGCAAAACCAACGAAGAAGCAGAAAGTGAAAGCTGCTATTATTATTCAAAAGTAAGTTTCTTTAGAGGCATATGCAGTTTATTGCCAGAGGACATTCCGGAATTTATACATGACATTTTTATGGCTCAACTAAATGCAATTTATTCGTGTTTTATGTTACAGAGACTACTTTATATGATTATTTCCCACTTGCATCACATTAGAGCTAGAGAAACTTTTCATGTGTCTGTAATTTGTGGAAACCATTTCATGCAAGGCGCTTCCTTTTACAGCAGTGTTGCTATGGTGAGCCGGATTAACTCGTGCAGTTAAATTTGGCGGTTGTAAGTTTGCACCATTTGGTCTGTCCTTATCATTGAAATTGAACATTAACTACCAACAGGGAACATTTCAAAGTGCTGGTCAAACACATTTTTGCATTGCCAATGGCTATTGCTTTTTTCACGGCACTATTGCTATCCCCGGAACAAAAATTTATGAATAATTACAAACATGTGCTACCTAGGATTCGGAAGTTTTCTTGGCCTTGAAAGTCTGGCTATCTGTTTAAAATGGAATTTTTAATGGTGGACCTGAAAAGGAGGAATGGTATAGTTAGAATGGAATGAGGGAATTGAAAAATGCAATTAACTGTGATGGAATGGTTAGATGTTGACTATTTCGATTTACTATTGTAATTTTTTCCAGCATGTCAGTTGGTCATTCCATCTGCTGTATACAATTGCATTTCATGGTTAGATTCCATCATTCCATTCCATCATTCCAATCCATCATTGCATATTCCATGTTTCACAAATGGCCTTGAAAGTGGTAACTACTTGCTTGAAATGCACATTTATTGAGGTTTTCTTTCAATGAAAAGCATTCTGTTCCTTTGAGTTGATAAAATTTTTGCTTGATTTTGAGTAGAGTAAATCAGAAATAATTGGTCGAAGAAAAATACAAGCATGACTGTCTGTCCGACACTTGGGCTGCGTGTCATTAAATGTATCAAACAAGTTCTTACGAGCTACACAAAACAGAAAATAAGCCACTAGAGAAGATTACTTTGATACTGTTAGGCTATTGCTTATTTCTTTCTTGGTATACAATGTTTCCTATTAAGAATGTTTCTCTTTCCGACCTTGGTTCTTTGCTGCCCTACATCAGCAAATGTAATAACACGTGCACTTTCGTTTACAGGAACTTCAGAGGCTGGCTGCAACGTCACTATTATGCTGTGGCCAAGAAAAAGGTAAACAAAACCAATAAGATAGTTCAGTTGATCTGTGCATCACTTATCGTGATATACACCTCCAGTCACGAGATTTAAATCTCACCATCCGTGGAAATTACCCGGGGGGTACTTCCATTGTTCAGTATACTAGACGTGCCACCCAAATAGGTAACTTTTTCAGCGACAATTTCCCTACATGTGGGTTGGTTTTTTTTGTAAAGCATCTCTACACATGGGTAGTAAAAATTTTTAGACATGCATTGCTTTTAAAAGCCTGATAAATCTTTGTATTTAGAGTCAATTTTATGGTGCAAATCGGGTAAATGCGTTTCTTTTTCAGCGCAAATGCCTTTTCGCCGCATTTAGAGTTGCCTAAGGCGTTAAATTGGGTTCAAACATTTGAGATATTGGTACAAATGGGTAAAAAATTTCGTTGTTTTTTCTATACATGGGTGCCACGAGTAACAGAACTTATCGGTAGACATGGGTGGGTTTGGAGAAACTGGGCGGCACGTATAGTCATTTGCACAATGAAGTACCCCGGGGGTTCAACGATTAAAAGGTTCGTGGTAAACGATCAACGTGAGCCGGAATTCTTTCCTCTTCATCTCCAGAAATAGAGGTTACGGTCACGTTTTCCAGAAGATCCAAGAGAAGTTTATTCCCTGACAAAATGAACTCATAGTTAAAAGGAGAAACTTGTCCCATTCTTCTTACTCTTCATGACCCTTAAACTAAGACGGTCTGAGCTACGGCTATAGTCAGCAGTCGTAATTTCTTTTTTAATACAACGTTGTTAAATCACCGATTTGTGTGATTCAACTGTTGCGCGAGTTCTTTCGTTATTTGGCTTTAAATTACGAAGATCCAGATACGAATGTTCTCAAAATTCCCAACGGCAAATTCGGCGGCAAGGTATCGCAACAATAATTCAGCAATTTCGGAAACACAACAATATTTTAAATTTCAAAACTCTAACAATTCAACATAAAGATACTTACGAAATATCTTCAAAATTTCAAAACGTCAAAATTCTTACGAATATCTTCAAAACTTCAAGAATACTCAACGTCTTAAATACAACAGAATAAATTCACATTTTCCTTTTCTTTTCTTTTCGTCGTCTGTATCTCTTTTAAAACCCAGAGAAAAAAGCCCCGTACCTAGGTTAAGAATCTCCAATTTTTATACCCGGATGACTAACGCTTAGATTATGCTAAGTAAGGTAAGTCATAACTAAATACGGTAAATGTAAGAAAAAGGAAGAGTTCCTTTAACCAATCAAACTAAGAGTCATACAGAGTAAATGTATTCGGACTTGTCAAGGCTGTTTCTGACAGCGTATTAGACATGATAGTCACCACTTATCATGACAAGCCTTTGATATTTAGTTGGGCAACGTTTCGGGAGAGATCCGTCTCCCATCATTAGGCAATGAGAAATTTGGTTTCTTTCCTACTTATTTGGTTTCTTTCCTACTTACAAAGGTCGGATCGAAAGGTGTGCAATAAATAGAAAAGAAACCAAATTTCTCATTGCCCGATGATGGGAGACGGATCTCTCCCAAAACGTTGCCCAACTAAATATCAAAGGCTTGTCATGATAAGTGGTGACTATCATGTCTAATACGGTGTAAGAGTCATACATTGGATTTTGTCCATTGGAGCGCAAGCTCCTAAAAGGCATATCTGCTAGTTTCTTCTTGTTCTCAGTTGAGCAGATGAGTCAACAATTAAGTATTTCGTAATAATAATCAGCAATAAAAACTTTATACAAACAGCAACGAATAATCCCAGTTAAATTTGTACCAAACAGCAATTAAATTCCAAGTATTAGAAGTAGGTTCATATGATTCCAAAGACGCAATTTTTATAATTCCAACGACCTTCAAATTTTTCAGGCTCTTAGACGGAGTAACTGTGATGGAATGGTTAGATGTTGACTATTTCGATTTACTATTGTAATTTTTCCAGCATGTCAGTTGGTCATTCCATCTGCTGTATACAATTGCATTTCATGGTTAGATTCCATCATTTTATTCCATCATTCCAATCCATACATGCATATTCCATGTTTCACAAATGGCCTTGAAAGTGGTAACTACTTGCTTGAAATGCACATTTATTGAGGTTTTCTTTCAATGAAAAGCATTCTGTTCCTTTGAGTTGATAAAATTTTTGCTTGATTTTGAGTAGAGTAAATCAGAAATAATTGGTCGAAGAAAAATACAAGCATGACTGTCTGTCCGACACTTGGGCTGCGTGTCATTAAATGTATCAAACAAGTTCTTACGAGCTACACAAAACAGAAAATAAGCCACTAGAGAAGATTACTTTGATACTGTTAGGCTATTGCTTATTTCTTTCTTGGTATACAATGTTTCCTATTAAGAATGTTTCTCTTTCCGACCTTGGTTCTTTGCTCCCCTACATCAGCAAATGTAATAACACGTGCACTTTCGTTTACAGGAACTTCAGAGGCTGGCTGCAACGTCACTATTATGCTGTGGCCAAAAAAAAGGTAAACAAAACCAATAAGATAGTTCAGTTGATCTGTGCATCACTTATCGTGATATACACCTCCAGTCACGAGATTTAAATCTCACCATCCGTGGAAATTACCCGGGGGGTACTTCCATTGTTCAGTATACTAGACGTGCCACCCAAATAGGTAACTTTTTCAGCGACAATTTCCCTACATGTGGGTTGGTTTTTTTGTAAAGCATCTCTACACATGGGTAGTAAAAATTTTTAGACATGCATTGCTTTTAAAAGCCTGATAAATCTTTGTATTTAGAGTCAATTTTATGGTGCAAATCGGGTAAATGCGTTTCTTTTTCAGCGCAAATGCCTTTTCGCCGCATTTAGAGTTGCCTAAGGCGTTAAATTGGGTTCAAACATTTGAGATATTGGTACAAATGGGTAAAAAATTTCGTTGTTTTTTCTATACATGGGTGCCACGAGTAACAGAACTTATCGGTAGACATGGGTGGGTTTGGAGAAACTGGGCGGCACGTATAGTCATTTGCACAATGAAGTACCCCCCCCCCCGGTGGTTCAACGATTAAAAGGTTAGTGGTAAACGATCAACGTGAGCCGGAATTCTTTCCTCTTCATCTCCAGAAATAGAGGTTACGGTCACGTTTTCCAGAAGATCCAAGAGAAGTTTATTCCCTGACAAAATGAACTCATAGTTAAAAAGAGAAACTTGTCCCATTCTTCTTACTCTTCATGACCCTTAAACTAGGACGGCCTGAGCTACGGCTATAGTCAGCAGTCTTAATTTCTTTTTAAATACAACATTGTTAAATCACCGATTTGTGTGATTCAACTGTTGCGTGAGTTCTCTCATTATTTGGCTTTAAATTACGAAGATCCAGATACGAATGTTCTCAAAATTCCCAACGGCAAATTCGGCGGCAAGGTATCGCAACAATAATTCAGAAATTTCGGCAACACAACAATATTTTAAATTTCAAAGCTCTCAGAGTAAATATATTCGGACTTATCAAGGCTGTTTCTGACACCGTTTTAGACATGATAGTCACTACTTATCATGACAAGCCTTTGATATTTAGTTGGGCAACGTTTCGGGAGAGATCCGTCTCCACTCATCAGGCAATGAGAAATTTGGTTTCTTTCCTATTTATTGCAAAGGACGGATCGAAAGGTGTGCAATAAATAGAAAAGAAACCAAATTTCTCATTGCCCGATGATGGGAGACGGATCTCTCCCAAAACGTTGCCCAACTAAATATCAAAGGCTTGTCATGATAAGTGGTGACTATCATGTCTAATAATGAAGAAAATGCGAATATTTACATAGATTTCTTCCATGTTAATGAATACATTGACAAACTATTGAGTAAGTATCTTTATTTTATTTATTTACTTTCTTTATTTTATCTATTTATTTATCTTTATTTATTTATTACAAACTATTGAGTAAGTATATTATTTATTTATTTCTATGCCTTTCATTATTCTGATTTCTTCTCTTTAAGATTTGTTAAACATGACAATTAAAAACAAGTCATAGTTTCATGCGTACCTTGTAGTGGCTAGGAGATTGGAAGAAGATAAGAAAGACGGCCATGAAATGGTCTGAAGCCCAATTTTAGACTTATTACACGAGTCCCAGTTATCGCAGCTACCATCTTTAGTTGTTGTTGTTGTCAGAAAGCTGCTCAAACTGGGAGCCAATCAGATTGCAGCATTTAATTTTTCCTGCATTTTCACTGGCTTATTAATGCCCTCCCACTTTTATTGCAATTCGATTTTTGTCCGATCGAACGATAGAATAACATCTGGCCAATCAGTAAATAGCAGAGAGAAATGGTGAATGTGACTTTCGATCAAAATATTCACGATTTCTTTCAGCAGCGATAGCCGCAAAAGATTTTACCAGATCCCGTATGTTATACTCAATTATATTTTGGCAACTTCATATTTTTCAATTTTACCATTATTTTTTAACACACGTACACTTCGCATTCCTTTTTGCTAGATCAAAACATTCGAATTTGGAATACAGTAGCTATTCAATTGTCCTTTTTAAGATTATTTGTCAACCAAAAAATTCTCGGCATACAAACGTATTTTAGGTTTAAGAGTGATTTGGTGATAATTTCTGCGTGATATTTTGATCTTACAATGGTTTGTGCAAAAAAATAGAATATTCGCTTAATAATGCTTTCGTAGTTGAACATTTTTGATGGACCGGATAATCGAAGTCCGGATAAACGAGGGGTCAGATAATCGAATAACTACTGTACAAGTTTAATCTAAATCTGGCCGTTTTTGTACATTGTCAGGATATGAGTCTCAATGTAGCGAATTGCTGTGATCGTTAGTCTGGATTTTATGAGCGGAACATGAGAATCGTGTCATAAGTCTAGCCTTATTTCGTTGCATGATAAATCAACAAATGGTAGAAGTTCCTGAGGAAAGATGTAAGAAAAATTCTGAGAGATTGAGATGACAAGAGAAGATCTTGAACCAATGAGTGTCCGTTAAAGCAGAGGAATCATCGCAGCAAACAATCACAACCACACTTATACTGCTTTCACACTGCAAGTTAAACCGGTTTTAAGTGATTTAAATAAAGCTGGATTTAAAGTGCCAGTCTGAAAGCAGTATATGTTTGTATGTATGTATGGGTGTGTGCGTGTATGTATATATGTATATATGTTCGCTTATAACTCAAGAACCACTCCACGGACTGAAAAACAAAAGGTATCTTTGTAATCGGCATTTTCCGGAGAGTGTCCTCGGCGAAAAAAATTTTCAAAAATAAATTTAAAGAATTCAATAATAGGTGAATAGGTAGTAGAATGGAAATAAAAGCGACGGGATTCCGATTTCTTGAAGCCATATTGACGTCAAATTAATTAACATGATGCTTATTAGTTGTACGATTCGGCTAAACAGAAGTCGATTGATACAAGAAACGATTAATACGTCAGATTTAAACATGTGAATGATTTGTATCTCAGAGAAGTCTCCACTTTATTAAAAAAAAGTTTAAAAATTATGTCATTTAATAAGGGTTCGGCCTGCAAGGAGAAACGACAGGCGGCTCTCACAGCCAACCGTCCCTATAGAGGACAGTTCGGCCTGCCAACCATCCCAAGGAGATAGAGGACAGTTCTGAGCTCTCATAGCCAATCGTCCCTATAGAGGACAGTTCTGAGCTCTCACAGCCAACCGTCCCTATAGAGGACAGTTCTGAGCTCTCTGCCAACCGTCCCTATAGAGGACAGTTCTGAGCTCATAGCCAACCGTCCCTATAGAGGACAGTTCTGAGCTCTCATTGCCAACCGTCCCTATAGAGGACAGTTCTGAGCTCTCATAGCCAACCGTCCCTATAGAGGACAGCTCATAGTCAACCGTCCCTATAGAGGACGAGTTCTGATGAGCTCTCATAGCCAATTAGAGGACGGTTCTGATCATAGCCAACCGTCCCTATAGAGGACAGTTCTGAGCTCTCATAGATTCGACAGTTCTGAGCTCTCCAACCGTCCCGGGTTTAGCTCTCATAGCCAACCGTCCCTATAGAGGAAGTTCTGAGCTCTCATAGCCAACCGTCCCTATAGAGGACAGTTGGAACAGTTCTGCTGAGTGAAATGTTAGGGCTCGAATAGTTGTAATCAATTAAAGGATGTGAATGATTAGCCCGGGTTTAGCAGGGATGGATCTAAAGTGATTTTAAGAGCCCCCCAAGTTGCCTTTTGTTGACAGAAAAGTGATACAGATTCAGCTTACCTTGTACTTTCAAACTTCAATATGAAGTCATAACTTGACACAGTATAGTTTTCATAGCGAGCAAGTACTGTAATCAGCTTCACTGAGTATTCTGTCATTTGGCCCTAGGATTTGAAGTGACCTTTCAAATGATGGCGAAACAGGACCAGGGCTTACCATTCAAGGAATTCAGGAATTACTACACAAAATGCAATTTAAATCCATCAGCAAGAGAAATGCAGGATGCTGTTGTTGCAATATGCCAAGGTTTACCTTTCAAATTATTTGATTATATTACACAAGCAGCGTATATAGCTTTCGTATGCCAGCGACACGGGCAAAGTGACATTCGGATGAAGGTGCTGTGGCGTCGTGGTGTAATCCAGCTGACTCGTGGTGTCAGGAGCTCAGTGTGGTCAGGGTTCGAGCCCAGCCACGGTAGCGTCACCGCCAGGGTCGAGGTCTCCATTTGTTAACCTAATACTGAGATCCTAGCGACTGGCGCTAAAACACCATTTCACCTTCACCTTCGACATTGCTATGAAAGTAAGCGGTCGACTCGCTTCAAAAATTGACGCCATTGCGATGGTTAAAGCGGCTTGGGACGAGATATTAAGATAGTGTCAGCTCATTTCCGATTGTGTAGCAATATTACAGTGAAAAATATTCTTGATGAACTGCAAAACAGAATTTCCGAAACAACTCTGAAAATGGGGTCCGAAAGTTTTCTGTCCGAAGTTATTGGTCCGAAATTTTTCCATCCAAACTTTTTGTTATTAATGTATGGCGGACTGACGTTTCATGAAAAATATTGGAGAAAAGTATTGTTCTCTTCCCATTATTTGTTGTATTTAACACTATTTGGGTTTTCATGTTCTATTGAAGGGCGCCTACTGACGTCTAGGGGCTTTCTGTTTGGAGCTGCTGGATCTTGGGTACCCAAATGATTCACTAGTTTCTACTGTGAAGGCTTAAATACGAGATAATTTTGAGAGTGTGGCCATATTTCCAGTTGCTGATTGAAAAAATGTGTAATTTTGCTGAAGAAAATAAAGCAATAGTTTCATACACCAGCATGTTTGATAAAAGAAACAATCTGGGTTTTTCATTTTCGAAAGAAGAAAGGATAATGATTAATGAAGCCTTACGTTTGACAGAAATGGATATTCAGGTGATAAATTGGGGTGGGTTGGAGGAATTTTTAAGGGTGGAAAGAATGATAACATAAAGTTTAGCTGGAGCGAATGGTGAGGGAGCTTGAGAGCCCTTGGTGGCCCCATTTCGTGCTTCTCCGCTTAGATGTATTACAAAGTTATTATTATTGGTGGTTGCCCACTTAAGGAATAACTCTCCTACCGTTTAAAATATTGTCTCTCGAGTTAAATAATTTGACGTAATGAATTTCCTTTCAATTGAAGATGGAACAACCATAAATGAACACTTGTTCACCAAACGTGAAGTTGTTGATGCATCGTTCCATATTTATGTACCAAAAGGAACGAAAATGGTGGTCAGAAAATCAACGTGGCTTCATCCAATCGTAGACGGAAAAGAAGCTTCGAGTACAAAACTGAGCAAAACAGATTTACAGAAAACCACATTAGCTCGAAGTCTTGCAGTTGTTGGTGATGCTAAACAGAAGAGAGAGGAACGTAAAGTTGAGCTTATCGATAAATATACTGGAAAAGATGCTGGTAAATTGGGAGCATCGTTTCATATTCAGCCAAGAAGTTCAAAGAGTACTGGTAGTGTTAGAAAATCCAAATCATCTCACAAAAAAGCTTAGATATACAAGATATTAACAGAGAATCTTAAAGGTTACCTACTTACAGCATGCAAGATGAACAAACTTACCGTCTTTTTTGCCACTTTCTTGATATACAAAAGATTCAATTATACGATAATTTAACAAAAAAATTGGCAGCGTTAGTTCTATGATTTTTCTTGCTTCTTTTTTTTCTGTTCACAACTTAGTGTTGCAAAGAAGTAGATTGAGAGCGAGAGGGGCCTCGTTCTGAATCAGCGAAAGTAAACAGGGCTCTCGATAAGTTGAATTTTAGGGAAAATGTAAACATTATTCTTGTTTTCATCTGTTAAAGAAATGGATTGGCTGGAGCGAGTGACCGGGATGAGACCAATGGATATCATCAGGAACTGTAAAAGGAGGTTGGAGAAGAATGTTGTTGCCAACGTCAGACTCTGACACGGCACCCACATTGATTGATCTAACAACAAAATATTTTTGCTTCATTAAAAATATGAATCTTTTTCTGGGCAACAGGGGAACGAGTTAAATCTCTAAAAGGGGATGCATGGGAGTCTCTGAATATATATATATATATATTTATTTTCCTTGTAGAGTTATTAGGCCGTATTGTTATCAATATAAGGACATTGAATGTATAAAGGATAAGACAGATCAAAAAGACAAATAGTTTTTTGAGATTACTTCTTTATGAAGTTAGTTTCTCTCTATTCTGTTTACATATAGACGTACGTACGCCTAATTTTACCCGGCATCGACGGGTACCAGGGCTAGTTATTTTATAAAATGAATTCCGACCGACCGCCTCGTTTATTTGGACGTCCACCTAATAGATACTGCTGTTTCGTCCGCTAACTATTCCAGCCCCCGGCAATAAGTCATTTAATAAGGGTTCGGCCTGCAAGGAGAAACGACAGGCGGCTCTCACAGCCAACCGTCCCTATAGAGGACAGTTCTGAGCTCTCATAGCCAACCATCCCTATAGAGGACAGTTCTGAGCTCTCATAGCCAACCGTCCCTATAGAGGACAGTTCTGAGCTCTCATAGCCAATCGTCCCTATAGAGGACAGTTCTGAGCTCTCACAGCCAACCGTCCCTATAGAGGACAGGACAGTTCTGAGCTCTCATAGCCAACCGTCCCTATAGAGGACAGTTCTGAGCTCTCATAGCCAACCGTCCCTATAGAGGACAGTTCTGAGCTCTCATTGCCAACCGTCCCTATAGAGGACAGTTCTGAGCTCTCATAGCCAACCGTCCCTATAGAGGACAGTTCTGAGCTCTCATAGTCAACCGTCCCTATAGAGGACAGTTCTGAGCTCTCATAGCCAACCGTCCCTATAGAGGACAGTTCTGAGCTCTCATAGCAGACCGTCCCTATAGAGGACAGTTCTGAGCTCTCATAGCCAACCGTCCCTATAGAGGACGGTTCTGAGCTCTCATAGCCAACCGTCCCTATAGAGGACAGTTCTGAGCTCTCATAGCCAACCGTCCCTATAGAGGACAGTTCTGAGCTCTCATAGTCAACCGTCCCTATAGAGGACAGTTCTGAGCTCTCATAGCCAACCGTCCCTATAGAGGACAGTTCTGAGCTCTCATAGCCAACCGTCCCTATAGAGGACAGTTGGAACAGTTCTGCTGAGTGAAATGTTAGGGCTACGAATAGTTGAAGTAATCAATTAAAGATGATGTGAATGATTCGACGCGACCAGCCCGGGTTTATTGCAGGGATGGATCTAAAGTGAGGGCCGGCCTCGCTGGGATAGTAAGAGCCCATTTTACCACAAGTTGCCTTTTTGTTGAGAGAAAAGTGATCAGATTCAGCTTACCTTGTACTTTCAAACTTAAATATGAAATCATAACTTGACACAGTATAGTTTTCGTAGCGAGCAAGTACTGTAATCAGCTTCACTGAGTATTTTGTCATTTTGCCCTAGGATTTGAAGTGACCTTTCAAATGATGGCGAAACAGGACCAGGGCTTACCATTCAAAGAATTCAGGAATTACTACACAAAATGCAATTTGAATCCATCAGCAAGAGAAATGCAGGATGCTGTTGTTGCAATATGCCAAGGTTTACCTTTCAAATTATTTGATTATATTACACAAGCAGCGTATATAGCTTTCGTATGCCAGCGACACTGGCAAAGTGACATTCGGATGAAGGTGCTGTGGCGTCGTGGTGTAATCCAGCTGACTCGTGGTGTCAGGAGCTCAGTGTGGTCAGGGTTCGAGCCCAGCCACGGTAGCGTCACCGCCAGGGTCGAGGTCTCCATTTGTTAACCTAATACTGAGATCCTAGCGACTGGCGCTAAAACACCATTTCACCTTCACCTTCGACATTGCTATGAAAGTAAGCGGTCGACTCGCTTCAAAAATTGACGCCATTGCGAAGATGTGGTTAAAGCGGCTTGGGACGAGATATTAAGATAGTGTCAGCTCATTTCCGATTGTGTAGCAATATTACAGTGAAAATATTCTTGATGAACTGCAAAACAGAATTTCCGAAACAACTCTGAAAATGGGGTCCGAAAGTTTTCTGTCCGAAGTTATTGGTCCGAAATTTTTCCATCCAAACTTTTGTTATTAATGTATGGCGGACTGACGTTTCATGAAAATATTGGAGAAAAGTATTGTTCTCTTCCCATTATTTGTTGTATTTAACACTATTTGGGTTTTCATGTTCTATTGAAGGGCGCCTACTGACGTCTAGGGGCTTTCTGTTTGGAGCTGCTGGATCTTGGGTACCCAAATGATTCACTAGTTTCTACTGTGAAGGCTTAAATACGAGATAATTTTGAGAGTGTGGCCATATTTCCAGTTGCTGATTGAAAAAATGTGTAATTTTGCTGAAGAAAATAAAGCAATAGTTTCATACACCAGTATGTTTGATAAAAGAAACAATCTGGGTTTTTCATTTTCGAAAGAAGAAAGGATAATGATTAATGTAGCCTTATGTTGACAGAAATGAGCTATTCAGGTGATAAATTGGGGTGGGTTGGAGGAATTTTTAAGAGTGAAGAGAATGATGACATAAAGTTTAGCTGGAGCAAATGATGCGAGAGCTTGAGGGCCCTTGGTGGCCCCATTTCGTGTTTCTCCGCTTAGCTGTATTACAAAGTTATTATTATTGGTGGTTGTCCACATAACGAATATCTTTCCTATCGTTTACAACCTTGTCTCCAATTATCTCTCAAATTTGATAATGATATAACGAATTTCCTTTCAATTGAAGATGGAACAACCATAAATGAGCACTTGTTTACCAAACGTGAAGTTGTTGATGCATCGTTCCATATTTATGTACCAAAAGGAACGAAAATGGTGGTCAGAAAATCAACGTGGCTTCATCCAATCGTAGACGGAAAAGAAGCTTCGAGTGCAAAACTGAGCAAAACAGATTTACAGAAAACTACATTAGCTCGAAGTCTTGCAGTTGTTGGTGATGCTAAGCAAAAGAGAGAGGAACGCAAAGTTGAGCTTATCGATAAATATACTGGAAAAGATGCTGGTAAATTGGGAGCATCGTTTCATATTCAGCCAAGAAGTTCAAAGAGTACTGGTAGTGTTAGAAAATCCAAATCATCTCACAAAAAAGCTTAGATATCCAAGAAATTAACAGAGAATCTTAAAGGCTACCTACTTACAGCATACAAGATGAACAAACTCACAGTCTTTTTTGCCACTTTCTTGATAAACAAAAGATTCAATTTTTTATGATAATTTAACAAAAACTTGGCAGCGTTAGTACTATGATTTTTCTTGCCTCTTTTTTTCTGTTTACAACTTAGTGTTGCAAAGAAGTAGATTGAGAGCGAGAGGGGCCTTGTTCTGGTTAATCAGCGAAAAGTAAACAGGGCTCTCGATAAGTTGAATTTTAGGGAAAATGTTTAGATTATTCTTGTTTTCATCTGTTAAAGAAATGGATTGGCTGGAGCGAGTGACCGGGATGAGACCAATGGATATCATCAGGAACTGTAAAAGGAGGTTGGAGAAGAATGTTGTTGCCAACGTCAGACTCTGACACGGCACCCACATTGATTGATCTAACAAAAAATATTTTTGCTTCATTAAAAATATGAATCTTTTTTCTGGGCAACAGGGGAACGAGTTAAATCTCTAAAAGGGGATGCATGGGAGTCTCTGAATATATATATATATATTTATTTTCCTTGTAGAGTTATTAGGCCGTATTGTTATCAATATAAGGACATTGAATGTATAAAGGATAAGACAGATCAAAAAGACAAATAGTTTTTTGAGATTACTTCTTTATGAAGTTAGTTTCTCTCTATTCTGTTTACATATAGACGTACGTACGCCTAATTTTCTGAGAGAATCCGCTTCAATCCCCTCCGGCTAAAAAAACTTAGGATAAAACCCGATCTAAAATCTTATGATGAAACCCGAATTAGTTATCTCGATCCATTGGTTTCAAATAAAAACTTGGGATAAAACCCGATCTAAAATCTTATGATGAAACCCAAATTTGTTATCTCGATCCATTTGATTTCAAATAAAAACTTGGGATAAAACCCGATCTAAAATCTTATGATGAAACCCGAATTTGTTATCTCGATCCATTTGATTTCAAATAAAAACTTGGGATAAAACCCGATCTAAAATCTTATGATGAAACCCGAATTAGTTATCTCGATCCATTTGATTTCAAATAAAAACTTGGGATAAAACCCGATCTAAAATCTTATGATGAAGCCCAAATTAGTTATCTCGATTCATTTGGTTTCAAATAAAAACTTAGGATAAAACCCGATCTAAAATCTTATGATGAAACCCGAATTAGTTATCTCGATTCATTTGGTTTCAAATAAAAACTTTGGATAAAACCCGATCTAAAATCTTATGATGAAACCCGAATTAGTTATCTCGATTCATTTGGTTTCAAATAAAAACTTTGGATAAAACCCGATCTAAAATCTTATGATGAAACCCGAATTAGTTATCTCGATTCATTTGGTTTCAAATAAAAACTTGGGATAAAACCCGATCTAAAATCTTATGATGAAACCCGAATTAGTTATCTCGATTCATTTGGTTTCAAATAAAAACTTAGGATAAAACCCGATCTAAAATCTTATGATGAAACCCGAATTAGTTATATCGATCCATTGGTTTCAAATAAAAACTTGGGATAAAACCCGATCTAAAATCCTATGATGAAACCCGAATTAGTTATCTCGATTCATTTGGTTTCAAATAAAAACTTAGGATAAAACCCGATCTAAAATCTTATGATGAAACCCAAATTAGTTATCTCGATTGATTTGTCTTCAAATAAAAACTTAGGATAAAACCCGATCTAAAATCTTATGATGAAACCCGAATTAGTTATCTCGATCCATTTGGTTTCAAATAAAAACTTTGGATAAAACCCGATCTAAAATCTTATGATGAAACCCGAATTAGTTATCTCGATCCATTTGGTTTCAAATAAAAACTTAGGATAAAACCCGATCTAAAATCTTATGATGAAACCCGAATTAGTTATCTCGATTCATTTGGTTTCAAATAAAAACTTGGGATAAAACCCGATCTAAAATCTTATGATGAAACCCGAATTAGTTATCTCGATTCATTTGGTTTCAAATAAAAACTTAGGATAAAACCCGATCTAAAATCTTATGATGACACCCGAATTAGTTATCTCGATCCACTTGATTTCAAATAAAAACTTGGGATAAAACCCGATCTAAAATCTTATGATGAAACCCAAATTAGTTATCTCGATTGATTTGTCTTCAAATAAAAACTTAGGATAAAACCCGATCTAAAATCTTATGATGAAACCCGAATTAGTTATCTCGATCCATTTGGTTTCAAATAAAAACTTTGGATAAAACCCGATCTAAAATCTTATGATGAAACCCGAATTAGTTATCTCGATCCATTTGATTTCAAATAAAAACTTAGAATAAAACCCGATCTAAAATCTTATGATGACACCCGAATTAGTTATCTCGATCCATTTGATTTCAAATAAAAATTTGGGATAAAACCCGATCTAAAATCTTATGATGAAACCCGAATTAGTTATCTCGATTGATTTGTCTTCAAATAAAAACTTAGGATAAAACCCGATCTAAAATCTTATGATGAAACCCGAATTAGTTATCTCGATCCATTTGGTTTCAAATAAAAACTTGGGAAAAAACCCGATCTAAAATCTTATGATGAAACCCGAATTTGTTATCTCGATCCATTTGGTTTCAAATAAAAACTTAGGATAAAACCCGATCTAAAAACTTAGGATGAAACCCGACTTTGTTATCTCGATCCATTTGGTTTCAAATAAAAACTTATGATAAAACCCGATCTAAAATCTTATGATGAAACCCGAATTAGTTATCTCGATCCATTGGTTTCAAATAAAACTTGGGATAAAACCCGATCTAAAATCTTATGATGAAACCCGAATTAGTTATCTCGATTCATTTGGTTTCAAATAAAAACTTAGGATAAAACCCGATCTAAAATCTTATGATGAAACCCGAATTAGTTATCTCGATTCATTTGGTTTCAAATAAAAACTTAGGATAAAACCCGATCTAAAATCTTATGATGAAACCCGAATTTGTTATCTCGATTCATTTGGTTTCAAATAAAAACTTAGTATAAATCCCGATCTAAAATCTTATGATGAAACCCGAATTTGTTATCTCGATTCATTTGGTTTCAAATAAAAACTTAGGATAAATCCCGATCTAAAATCTTATGATGAAACCCGAATTTGTTATCTCGATCCATTTGGTTTCAAATAAAAACTTAGGATAAAACCCGATCTAAAATCTTATGATGAAACCCGAATTAGTTATCTCGATTCATTTGGTTTCAAATAAAATCTTAGGATAAAACCCGATCTAAAATCTTATGATGAAAGCCGAATTTGTTATCTCGATTCATTTGGTTTCAAATAAAAACTTAGTATAAATCCCGATCTAAAATCTTATGATGAAACCCGAATTTGTTATCTCGATTCATTTGGTTTCAAATAAAAACTTAGGATAAATCCCGATCTAAAATCTTATGATGAAACCCGAATTTGTTATCTCGATCCATTTGGTTTCAAATAAAAACTTAGGATAAAACCCGATCTAAAATCTTATGATGAAACCCGAATTAGTTATCTCGATTCATTTGGTTTCAAATAAAATCTTAGGATAAAACCCGATCTAAAATCTTATGATGAAACCCGAATTAGTTATCTCGATCCATTTGATTTCAAATAAAAACTTGGGATAAAACCCGATCTAAAATCTTATGATGAAACCCGAATTAGTTATCTCGATCCATTTGATTTCAATTAAAAACTTGGGATAAAACCCGATCTAAAATCTTATGATGAAACCCGAATTTGTTATCTCGATCCATTTGGTTTCAAATAAAAACTTAGGATAAAACCCGATCTAAAATCTTATGATGAAACCCGAATTAGTTATCTCGATTCATTTGGTTTCAAATAAAAACTTAGGATAAAACCCGATCTAAAATCTTATGATGACACCCGAATTAGTTATCTCGATCCATTTTATTTCAAATAAAAACTTGGGATAAAACCCGATCTAAAATCTTATGATGAAACCCAAATTAGTTATCTCGATTGATTTGTCTTCAAATAAAAACGTAGGATAAAACCCGATCTAAAATCTTATGATGAAACCCGAATTAGTTATCTCGATCCATTTGGTTTCAAATAAAAACTTTGGATAAAACCCGATCTAAAATCTTATGATGAAACCCGAATTAGTTATCTCGATTCATTTGGTTTCAAATAAAATCTTAGGATAAAACCCGATCTAAAATCTTATGATGAAACCCGAATTAGTTATCTCGATCCATTTGATTTCAAATAAAAACTTGGGATAAAACCCGATCTAAAATCTTATGATGAAACCCGAATTAGTTATCTCGATCCATTTGATTTCAATTAAAAACTTGGGATAAAACCCGATCTAAAATCTTATGATGAAACCCGAATTTGTTATCTCGATCCATTTGGTTTCAAATAAAAACTTAGGATAAATCCCGATCTAAAATCTTATGATGAAACCCGAATTTGTTATCTCGATCCATTTGGTTTCAAATAAAAACTTAGGATAAAACCCGATCTAAAATCTTATGATGAAACCCGAATTAGTTATCTCGATTCATTTGGTTTCAAATAAAATCTTAGGATAAAACCCGATCTAAAATCTTATGATGAAACCCGAATTAGTTATCTCGATCCATTTGATTTCAAATAAAAACTTGGGATAAAACCCGATCTAAAATCTTATGATGAAACCCGAATTAGTTATCTCGATCCATTTGATTTCAATTAAAACTTGGGATAAAACCCGATCTAAAATCTTATGATGAAACCCGAATTTGTTATCTCGATCCATTTGGTTTCAAATAAAACTTAGGATAAAACCCGATCTAAAATCTTATGATGAAACCCGAATTAGTTATCTCGATTCATTTGGTTTCAAATAAAACTTAGGATAAAACCCGATCTAAAATCTTATGATGACACCCGAATTAGTTATCTCGATCCATTTTATTTCAAATAAAAACTTGGGATAAAACCCGATCTAAAATCTTATGATGAAACCCAAATTAGTTATCTCGATTGATTTGTCTTCAAATAAAAACGTAGGATAAAACCCGATCTAAAATCTTATGATGAAACCCGAATTAGTTATCTCGATCCATTTGGTTTCAAATAAAAACTTTGGATAAAACCCGATCTAAAATCTTATGATGAAACCCGAATTAGTTATCTCCATCCATTTGATTTCAAATAAAAACTTAGAATAAAATCCGATCTAAAATCTTATGATGACACCTGAATTAGTTATCTCGATCCATTTGATTTCAAATAAAAATTTGGGATAAGACCCGATCTAAAATCTTATGATGAAACCCGAATTAGTTATCTCGATTGATTTGTCTTCAAATAAAAACTTAGGATAAAACCCGATCTAAAATCTTATGATGAAACCCGAATTTGTTATCTCGATCCATTTGGTTTCAAATAAAAACTTAGGATAAAACCCGATCTAAAAACTTAGGATGAAACCCGACTTTGTTATCTCGATCCATATGGTTTCAAATAAAAACTTAGGATAAAACCCGATCTAAAATCTTATGATGAAACCCGAATTAGTTATCTCGATCAATTTGATTTCAAATAAAAACTTGGGATAAAACCCGATCTAAAATCTTATGATGAAACGCGAATTAGTTATCTCGATCCATTTGGTTTCAAATAAAAACTTAGGATAAATCCCGATCTAAAATCTTATTATGAAATGCGAATTAGTTATCTCGATTCATTTGGTTTCAAATAAAAACTTTGGATAAAACCCGATCTAAAATCTTATGATGAAACCCGAATTAGTTATCTCTATCCCTTTGGTTTCAAATAAAAACTTAGGATAAATCCCGATCTAAAATCTTATGATGAAACCCGAATTAGTTATCTCGATTCATTTGGTTTCAAATAAAAACTTAAGATAAAACCCGATCTAAAATCTTATGATGAAACCCGAATTTGTTATCTCGATCCATTTGGTTTCAAAGAAAAACTTACGGTAAAACCCAATCTAAAAACTTAGGATAAAACACGATTTAATTATAACGATTTATTTATTTAGTTATCCCGACTTGTTTTCTTTTGCAGTCTTATCATGATTTCATTAACCATTAACCATTAACATCGGCGAAGGTGTTTTGAGTTATGTTGGCCGAAAGGTCCCCAAGGGTTGGCCGAATCGTCTCGGGAACATTGGCCGAATCATCACACACGTTGGCCGAAACGTCTTTGTTGGCCGAAAAGGAGGTTGGCCGGACTGACTGTTGGCCGAAACGACCAGCAACCGATGCGTTTTGGGCCCTTTGGGTTTACCACAAAACTTCTTAAGATTACCATAAGATAAAGCTTCTGTTCGTTAAATACGAGATTAAAATATCTAACAATTAAGCTAGAAGTTCAAATAAACCTCTCTGGCAGGGGGACTCACTGATCAAAAAATCTTTCTGCATATGTCCAACTAAATGTTTCGTTTGCGTGATTTTTTGCCCAATTTTGTTCTCATTTGCTCTTTTTAAAATAAAATTAAGTTTTTTTATTTTTCTTAAACTTTCTTTGTTTTCTGAATTTCAATTCTATTCAACCCCGAGTCAGTTCCCTGGAGATCTTTTTCATTTGCTGCTTGATTGTTTTGTGTTTCTACTCCCCGTTTTGGTTTCAGTTCGTTATCAACTCCCTAATTATTAGAAATTCGGAAGATACGTATGAAATTGAAGGTTTCTTTTTTCGTGAAGGTTTTCGGAACCAGCCAGGCAGCCTTAAAGGGGAGATCGATTTTTGTCTGAGTTGACTCAGTTGATTCAGTTTTGAACCATAAGAGGCAAAGAAGTTGAAGCGAAACAGGTTGTCTAACAATGTCTTGGTCTAGGCCCGGAGCCTTCGGAGGTGCCTTTGGTGAATACACGGCTTCGTTACCTCAGGTGAATACGTTTTACTAGCTTGTCTTGTATCTAATAAAATTAGCCTTTACTAACTACATTGTAAAAAGGAACGTACATGTAGAAGGCCCCAAAATTTAAAGAACTTATACTACTAAAGAGAAATCATTAAGGAACTTTTGAATGTTGTATACTTTCATCACTGCATATAATCTAGAATTAGAAAGCCAGTTCCATTCATCGAAAATCACATAAATTGTACGTTAAGCATGTATCCAATGTTTCTTTGAGTAGTCTCGAGCTTTGCTTACATGCAAGTGTCTCTCTTTTATTGTTAAGGCCAATGTATGTGCAGTTAAAATTAAGGAACTATTATGGAACTTTTGGAACTACAATTGCATCAAAAGAGGCCCAAAAATAAGGAACTTTAAGAACTAGGCCTTGGGGTAGGTTCCTTATAAAAAAAGCGTGTATTACACTTCTTTGACTTTATACTTTCATTAATTTGTAATATATTCATATTTATACGTATATAAGTTATATTTTTGACATGTTTCAGATTATAACTATCAGCCAGGAACGTACTTATCATTCCTCAACGAAAGCTGTTATTACTGAGCTGAACTTGGACTCCATCAAAAAACCAAATCCTCGTCGCCGTAAAGTTGATGTGAATTCTAAAGCCAATGCACTCGAAGTCTTAGCAGCTGCATCAGAGGATGATAAAGCTTACAAATTCAAATGCAAGGAAGGCAAGTTTGGGTCTTTTATTACATGTATTAATGGCATCGAACAAATACCAGATGAAAACATGTTTTGGATTTTTATGTCAATGGCAAAGAAGAAGATGAAGGAGTGAGCTCCTATGTTCCTAAGGAGAATGATATCATCACTTTCAAGTTTGAAAAGGTCAGCGATGAAAATAAGATACTATTATTGAAGAAACAATGAATAGACAAACAATGAATGCACAAACAATATTTGCTATTCTTCTATTTGCTGATCTTTCACTGTTATCACTTTGTCACTATTGTCGATTTTCGTTTTCCTGTCTTCTGTGTACAAAAATAAAATTGGTCCTTTTCTGATGAGGAAAGGACTGGAATTTGGTGAGATCGCCTTGGGCCTAAGTTAGTGCTTAGATTAAAGCCAAATAAGAGCAAAGAGGGAATTTTCGCAGCCAAGCCTTGTCGGCCCTGGCATTTAATGCTTCAAGGTACGTGTGATTTTTTGGGCACATATTCATCTGATTTGATACTTAAGTACACTCTCGCGGCCGGAGCTCTATTGCCCGGTTTTCTATGCCTCATAAAGCATATACTACTGTTTAAAGGTCTCAACGCAACGAAGGGGACTCTGAAATTGATGAAGTGGGGTTTGTAGCAAATGAAGAAGCACTCAGCTGTACACATAATAATAAAAAGTATGGCTGGATCACCGATTCTGGAGCAACTAGCCAAATGTGACACGAATTAGATGCATTTATTCAGTGTGTAAAAATTAACCCAGCCTCAGGAGATATTCCTTGGCGATAGAACTGTAGTCAAAGCAGGAAAAGGCAAAATGGAAATTTCAGTTGTTCAAGATCGAATTCAGAAATGTAAGCTTAACGATGTGGTGTTCATACCAGAGCTTTGTACAACCTCCTCAGTGTATCAAAAATCACAAAGTTAGGAAGGTCGATGAAGTTTGTATCATCCGAATGCATAATCCTGGTTGAGAACCAGAAGGCCATCGCTACAGCAAAGTAAATCTAAAGCCTGTACTGTAGCTTGAAAAAAATTTGCCAGAGGGGGCTCAATTTACTTTTTTCGGTATGAAATTTGGGTGAAATTTACTTTTTAGGGTAAGATTCAAATTATTTTTTGGGTTCACTACCATCTCGCATTATCTCTTGATGGTCAAAAATATCATGAAATCTTTGATTTGGGTAGCTAATGTTACCCGAAATTAACCCTATCTGGACCGGGGGGGCTAAAATAGTTCCCCTCCTACATTTCTTTACACAACTCAAAATGCACGAAACTAAGGTGGATGAATGTTCTTGACTTTTCCTAGAAATTATCTGTGGACCTTGTGATGTGGTAGTTTCTATGGTAACTAATGGATCGTTAAAATAGCAATATTGTTGAAAATTGGCGCTATGGGACAAACGCATCTCCGAAGTCTAATTTGTTTAATAAAAAAAGTTTTTACAAATGCATTTGAATTGTATTTTTAGAATTTTGCTGATATCAGCATTTCTTATCATTTCTTTTTTGGGGTACTGGACTTTTGCTTCGATTGAGCCCCCTCTGTTAACAGTATTTGAAGATTTCATTTCATTTCATTTCAATATATTTCAAGCAACTTACAATTTAATGTCCAAATATAATACTTAGTTAAAGATAAGAACGCTTGAAGTTTAATTATTTGACAAAATCAAATATCTCTACTATAGTTGCTTGGGACACTCGATAAGAACTCTAAGTAGAGCTTTCGAGTCGAGTGCCCTGGATTAAAAACAACTCTTCTAAAATAGAAATGAATTTTTAACAGTAACAGTAAAACTAATTAGAATACGGAAAATAAATCTAGAAAATAAAAGTAAAATAAAACAAAAAAGGAAAAAAGAAAGTAGGAAATTCCGTGTTATTTTTGTACTAGGTTTCTCATAGCAATGAAAGCTATTCAATTACAATATTGAAACTGGGGTCTAATTTTAGTTGTGTTGCGATGAAAGCCACGTTTTGTAATTTCTTATGAAAAGTCTTTTTGTTTTTGAGTTGCGCAAGTCTAGTGGAATTTCATTCCAAATTTTAACACCAAAGTTTGTGATGAAGTGATGCTTGTAATTTGTCCTAACTGTTGGTTGCGAGAAAAGTTTCTGAGTAGCTTGTCTTGTATTAAAATTGTGTCTTTCAGAGACTAATTGGAAAAGGTCAAGAATTGCCTTTTCTTGGTTTCCTTTTGAAATATCATACATAAATTTCGCACATTCCAATTTTTTATTATCATTAAAGTTTAGTATTTTTAGTGAGTTGAATAGTGCTTGGCTTGGGGTATCATTTTTGTTAAAAGTCATTATTCTTACTGCTTTTTTTAACTTCTTCTCTAAGGGGTCTACAACACTTTGATAAGCCCCTCCCCAGATTGTTATTCCATAGTTAATATGGGGTGCAATGAAAGCATTATAGATATTCTGAAGTGTTTTAGTTTGAACATAGTGTCTAATTTTAGCAAGAACTCCAAGACCTTTTGCAATTTTATTGTTTACTTGTTGAGCATGCTGTTTCCACGAAAGTCTATTGTCTATTAAGAGGCCTAGATATTTAGTATGCTCTTTTTCAGATAGTGACTCATTGTTAATAGTTAGGTTTATCTTATGATTATTCTTCTTTGTCTTGGACTAAATAATACAAAATTGGATTTGCTTGTGTTTAGAGTAAGTTTATTCGCTATAAGCCAATCAGAAATATGTTTCAATTCTAAATTAACAGTTTCTTCTATATGATTTAAATCTTTATGAGAGTAAAACAAACTAGTATCATCAGCAAAAAGTTGGAACTGAATATTTCCTGAAGCAGTATGGATATCATTTATATAAAGTAAAAACAGTAATGGGCCTAAAACACTTCCCTGGGGTACTCCATAGTTATTAGTACGTACTTCCGAAGATTCACCACCAACAAATACACACTGAGTTCTATTCTTTAAGTAAGATCTAAACCAGTTCAATGCTGTTCCTCTAATACCATAATGATCCAGTTTATTTATCAATATGTTATGGTCAACAGTATGGAATGCTTTTGCAAAGTCTAGGAATATACAGCAAGAGAAATGTTTGTTTTCAATCACTTGCACAATCTTGCTACATAGATCGAGAACTGCTAGTGTTGTTGATTTGTTTTTCTGGAAACCATATTGATGTTCGAATAGTACTTTGTGTTTATTTAGGAATTTAATCATTCGTGAGTACATAAGTTTTTCAAATATCTTATTGAAAACTGGCAAAAGTGAAATTGGACGATAATTCTTTACATCATACGTCGAGTTTGATTTAAAAATAGGTACCACTTTAGCATGCTTCAGTAGTTCAGGGTAGTGGCCGGTACTGAATGATTCGTTTATCAAGTCTGTTAGTGGTTTTTTTATAATATTTTTAACCATTTTGATAAGTTTAATAGGAAGGTTATAAGGACCAGATGCCTTAGATTCATTTAACTTCGACAGCTCATCCAACACTTCAGCTTCTGAGACAGGACTGATAAAAATACTTTCGGTGGTAGGGTTATGCAGATAGTCAGTGAATTTCTTACTAGTTTTACCAAGTTTGTTAACCAAGTTTTTGGCAATTCCTGTAAAATATTGATTGAAGCAGTCTGCAACTTGTTTTTGATTATCTGTCAGGTTTCCATTTACACTAATTTTGATATTATTTGTTTTGTTTTTATTAGAGTTGTTTATTAGAGCGTTTATACCTTGCCAAATTTTCTTAGAGTTATTTTTAAACGTGTCAAAATAGTTTCTGTAATGGTTGCGTTTGCTTTTTCTTATGGTTGAAAAAGCAATGAGCAATGGTTGAAAAAGCCACCGGAACAACAGACATTTCGAACAGACCATAGCGGTGAATCACTTTAAAAGAGTTTCAAAACTACTTAAAGAACAATGGAAACACCTGAACAATAGTATGTTGCTGAGAGACTCAACAGGACCTAGTAGAAATGGTTCGGACAAGAAGCACCCTCAACAGCTCGTTATCTCAGAAACAAGAGCGTAACTACTGCAGTATGTGTCTTTGGAAGTGATGCTTACACTCATGTACCCAAAGATGAGAGAAAAAGGCTTGATGCGGAAGCAAATTAGTGTACATTATCATGGGGGTATGGCACTGAAACCAAACTTTATCGTATGTAGCTATAATTAAGAAAGCTGTAGAGTATTCTAAAGCAGAGATGTTTTCTTCAATGAGCTAAAGGAAACAAAACAGTCTGATAAAGTTGTCGAAA
Organism: Chrysaora quinquecirrha; assembly: GCA_014526335.1. Classification (NCBI taxonomy): domain Eukaryota; kingdom Metazoa; phylum Cnidaria; class Scyphozoa; order Semaeostomeae; family Pelagiidae; genus Chrysaora; species Chrysaora quinquecirrha. The sequence goes on along the minus strand of JACTAT010000352.1, from coordinate 432,819 downwards.
ATTAAGATATGTGAGAGACACATATATTATCGTAAGAAGGAACGTTGACCCCCGTCTGGGACTATTTTAGTTTTTTTGAAAGCTGATCTTTGTTGATGCGTGAAGAGACGGTTGAACTTGTCTAGAAGACAGTTTAGTTTTTCCGTAGTTCTATTAAAGATTCATAAATGTAAGATCTATATCTAATATTCCGCTGCGATATTTAAGTCGTATTTGTTTGTTATCTTGACTTTTGGCGTCTTTTGATTTTTGAAATCCGAGGGCCTGACATCTTGGTAGCAGAGGGTAGTTTTCTCAAGCTGGTTGCAGAAACACCCAGGCCTAAAGTGATTGCGAAATTTTGTTTGAGTTTGAGTTGTCAAGCTTAGAGATATGGAAGGAGTGCAGCTCGAAATTGAAACGAAATTATACGAATTATCAAAAGAAAAGTTGCTTGAACTTGCTGAGTATTTAAAACTCGAAACAGAACAGGACAAGCCTAAAAGATATCAAATAAAAAGAATACGAGATTACGTCGAAAATGAACTCGAAAAACTTGAAGGTACAGATAATGCAGAAAGGGTAATTATGGATTATTTGGAAGACATTCTTTCGTTCATGAATGGAGATCCACCGCCCCTGGAAAACACAACAGACGAAGAAGAAGAGGAAACAGCAGAACCAGACACCGAAGTTGAAAAGGAGATTTTGGAGGCGAAACAAGAAATCGAAAATCTAGAAGACAAGTTTATGGCCCTTTTGAAAGAACAAGAAACGAAGATAGAAAAAGCTAAGCAGCGTTTTCATTCAGTAAAAGATAAAAATTTTAGGTCTTCTACTCCTATTTCTAAAAAGAAATCTGTTGAATCTGCTGAGGTTAAACAACCGGAAACGGAAGCAATAACTGCCAGAACCTCACTGAAAAATCTCATTCGGATAAAAGATTTCAAAATAATTGGGGTAATTTCTAATGAAAAAAATCGGTTGTCGTATAGCAGCCTTCAGAAACAGATTCAAAGCGCTGTTGAGAAAGGATATTCTGAGAGGGAAATTGTTGACGCAATTATAAACGCAGTTTCCCCAAGCTTGCACTTGAAAGCGTATTTAGAAAGTATTCAGCGCCTTAGCCTAAGCCAGCTTACTCAGATACTGAGAAGTCACTATTGCGAGAAGTCGGCAAGCGAACTTTATCATGAACTAACGAATATAGTTCAAGAGCAAAGCGAGACACCTTTAATGTTTCTAATGCGAGCCCTAAAACTTAGACAACAAATACTGAATGCAAGTCAAGAGAAAGATTCCAAAATCAGATATGATCAAACTCTGATACAAAATGTTTTCCTCAATGCGATTGAAACCGGTTTGTCAGACGACGCTATAAGGAATCGAATGCGTCCTATCCTTCAAACACCAAACGTTTCGGATCAGACTTTGATCAAAGAGGTAAACACAGCTTTGTCAACAGAGAATGAAAGAATTAGCAAATTTGGGACTCGAAAAAGCATTAAAATCTAGCTCGACAATAGTTGCTGAAGTAACAGCCCAACAACAGAAAGCAACAGTATCTAAGAAGGATAAGCCCAACCCCATGCTCGCCACTCTAGAAGCGATAAAAGCGGACGTCGACGCGTTGAAGGGTGCTGTTAAAGCTAACACAGAAAATGGCAGGAAGCTAAGAAACCGGCAAAACGCACCCCAGCCTGCGAAGATTGCATTGCTAAAAATAAAGAAGATGAGTGTGACCACTGTTTTATCTGTAGGTCTTCTGAGCATTTTGCCCGCGGCTGCAAACAGCGAAGACGACGACAGGGAAACGAGCAGCGGCTGCATGGGAGGGACGTCGTGTAGCCGAGGAAAAGTCCCCAAGAACTAGCTCCAAAATGTGTCATTCTTGTGGTAAAAGTATCGAAACAGCGATTTGCGTATGCAGTAATTGTAAAATATCGAGTTACTGTAGTAAAAACTGCCAGAATAAAAACTGGTCAATTCATAAACCCTTATGTCATGCTTTATCAATCTTATCGAGTAACCAAGAAAACAACAACAACATTTTTGTCAGTCATTTGTCACCGAAAGATCAAATCAAAATCTCTCGTTTAGTTGGCAAAAAGTGTATTATTTCGTGCAAGTTGAACAATATTAAAGCGAATATTTTATGGGACACAGGATCTCAAATTTCAATTCTGTCTGAGAACTTTTTGAAAGAAAAATTTCCTAATCTGAAGCCCCGTGACCTTAGTGACCTCTTGGATTATGGAAAAGAATTAGATCTCAGAGCTGCAAATAACACCCCCGTCCCGTATATTGGATACGTTGAACTGAAATTTGAACTAATGAGTGGAAATACAACACAGTCTTTGTCAGTACCTTTTCTGGTTTCAAAAGTAGACTTGGCAAACCCAATTGTCGGTTTTAATGTTATCGAAGAAATAATCAAACATTCCAGCTCAAATAACAACGACATTGACGTAAATGGCAACATATCAAACGAATTAATAAACTCTATTCAATGTTCGTTTCAAGACATAAGCAAACAAAGTGCTGAGACCCTAGTGAACCTCATCTCTGAAGATTCGCCCGACGAATTAATTGTTTTAAAATCACCAAAAAAAACATTTCACTACCACCTAAAATGTTAACATCAGTAAGTTGTCGTGGCAATGCTGAAACAATCTGCAATAAAACACCAGTCCTGTTCGAACCTGACGAAAGTTGTCCGTGGCCCCCTGGGTTAGAAATAAAAGAAACTTTGACGACCATTCCTCGAGGGAAGAACTTTCGCATGCAGATACATATCTATAACTCAACAGATCATCCTATACTGCTCAAAGGCAAAACTGTTTTGGGCCGTGTTGAACTGGTCAAATCAATAACGGCCCTAGACGTGAAATTACGTGAAGAGCCTCGATCTGATGAGAAGACTGAGGACATGGAGGCGAGGTTAACTTGCGAAAATGGTTGTAGCATTTTATCTGTTGGGGTTAACGAAGAACATTCTGCGTTCTTAAATCAATTTGATTTCGGTATACTCGATGATGATCAGAAAAAGCGTGTTTCGAGCTTATTAATTGCAGAATCGGCATCATTCTCGACGGGAGAGGAAGATATTGGTTGTGCAGAAAGTTTACAATTACCGATTAACTTGTCTGATGCTACACCTGTTCAGAAAACATATACCTCTATACCGAAACCTTTGTATCCGGAGGTGAAACAATACATAGAAGATATGTTAAATAAAGGATTTATCACGAAATCTAGATCCAATTACTCAAGTCCCGTCGTATGTGTGCGAAAGAAAGATGGTAGCCTAAGACTTTGTGTAGACTATAGACAATTGAATGAAAGAACAATCCCGGACAGACATCTTTTACCTCGCGTTAAAGATGCGTTAGCTAGTTTGGGAGGTAACAAATGGTTTACACTTTTAGACCAAGGAAAAGCATATCATCAAGGCTTTATAAAAGAAGAACATCGTCACCTCACTGCATTTATCACACCTTGGGGTCTTTATGAGTGGGTTAGAATACCCTTTGGTCTGTCTAATGCCCCTGGTGGTTTCCAGAGGTTTATGGAGCAGTGTCTTGAAGGAATAAGAGATGATATATGCATCCCTTACTTGGATGATGTATTAGTATTTAGCAAAGACTTTGATTCACATCTACAGCATTTACAAATAGTACTGCAACGCTTACGAGAGAATGGAATAAAACTAAAACCGAAAAAATGCAAGCTTTTTAGCGACAGTGTAAAATATCTGGGGCATCTTGTATCAGCTGAAGGATACCAAGTTGACAATTCAAATGTTAAAGCCGTAGAAGCACTACGGCACTGTAGCCCTAAAACAGTTGGTGACGTACGCCGAGTCGTCGGTTTGTTAAACTATTACCGGAAATATATAAAGAATTTCTCACAATTAGCTGCACCGCTATTTGATCTACTGCAAAAGCCAGCCTCATCAAACAAAAACGTAACCACTCGTGCATCAAAGCATGTGAATTCGAAATCTCGTGGTAAAGGGCAATTACCCTCAAGGCAACTCATTGTCTGGTCAAAAGCTCAACAATCCGCCTTAGACAGATTGATCGATTGTCTTATAAGCCCCCCCATACTGGCTTATCCTGACTTCAACGCTCCGTACGTTTTACACACAGACGCCAGCAACAAAGGACTTGGGTCGGTTTTGTACCAAAGACAGAACGGTCGCATGAGAGTAATTTCCTACGCTTCAAGAACACTGTCACCAAGTGAAAAGAATTATCACCTTCATTCAGGGAAATTGGAGTTCTTAGCGTTGAAGTGGGCTGTGTGCGACGAATTCCGAGATCTTTTGTATTATGCACCATATTTTACGGTTTACACCGATAACAACCCTTTGACGTATGTGATGAAATCAGCTAAGCTAAATGCTACGGGACATCGCTGGGTCGCTGACCTTTCAAATTTCAATTTTAATATCAGATATCGACCAGGTGACCACAATACTGATGCGGACGTCTTGTCTCGAATGCCACTTGACATTGAGAAATATATTCACGAATGTACACACGAAGCAACCAATGAAGCCTTTCACGCTACAGCTCTTGCTGTTGTTTGTCAGAATGAAAATCGTACAACTTGGGTATCAGCTTTGTCTGCCTCTGAAGATCACATCAAACTGCAAGCTAATGAAGAAATCAAACCAGAAAATGATCTTCGACTTGACTCAACCGATCTGAAGCAAGCACAACACCACGATGCCGCGATTTCGCGAATCCTTACATTGAAGAGATTCGGTTCAAAACCCAGTCGAAAGGACAGCTCTAACGAATCAGTGGCAACAAAGAAATTACTCCGTGAATGGGATAAATTATATATTGATGCAAATGGGTTGCTACGACGAAAGACACAAGAGCATGATCAAATCGTCTTACCACTCAAGTTGCGACATATTGTCTATCGGGAGTTACATGATGACATGGGACATCTTGGATCTGAAAGAGTTGTTGATTTAGCTGTACAACGATTTTATTGGCCGAACATGCGTGCAGATATAGAACATTATACAACTCGCGTTTGTTCTTGTCTCAAACAACGCCGTCCTAATGTGTCTACGAAAGCACCACTCAAGAGCATCTCTTCATCGCAGCCATTTGAATTGATTTCTGTCGATTTTGTGCATTTAGAACGAAGTGTTGGTGGGTACGAATATATTTTAGTATTGATGGATCACTTTACCCGTTTTGCCTATGCTTATGCTACGAAGAATAAATCTGCTTCAACGGTTGCTGATAAAATATACAACGATTTTATCCTGAAGTTTGGGTTCCCTGCACGGATTCATCACGATCAGGAGGAGAATTTGAAAACAAACTGATGGATAGCCTCGAAAACTTTGTGGCATACGTCATTCTCGCACAACACCATATCATCCCCAAGGTAATGGCCAGGTGGAACGTTTTAATCAAACCCTTCTATCAATGTTGCGTGCATTACCTGAACGAAAAAAATCGCGATGGCGAGATTATCTGAACAAAGTTGTACATGCATATAATTGCACGAAGCATGCATCTACAGGCTATTCTCCGTTTTATTTACTGTATGGTCGCTCTCCGAGATTGCCAATAGACATCATCTTTGACATACAACCAAAACTTTGTAATAATTCTTCAGACCACTATCCCGATTATGCACGGAAATGGCGTTCAGCTATGAAAGAAGCTTATGAAATAGCTGCAAGAAGATCACAGCACAGTCAACAACAAAGTAAAGATCACTATGAGAAACGTGTTCGTTCTTCAGTCTTACAAAAGGATGATCGAATCCTAGTTCGTAATTTAACAGAAAAGGGTGGCCCAGGCAAATTACGATCGTACTGGGAACGAAATGTATATCGCGTTTTGGAACGCATGGGCGATGATAGTCCTGTGTATAAAGTTATAGCAGAAAGCGATCCACATGGAAAAGTACGTACTCTACATCGTAATCTCTTATTACCATGTGATGAGTTACCAATTGAAAATGTACAGCATACAAGACGCGCTCCTCCTTCAAAACGCAATACTGTCAAGGATGCTGGTCATCACAAGTCAGAAAAGGATATTCAAAATATCGATTCAGATAGTGACGATGATGAACTCATTCTTGCTGTAGAGCCTGAAAAAACACCTTGGTCTCCACCAAGACCGCCAACACCATTCCGACCACCTGAGGCAAATGACTTGTCCAACGCAGAGGATGGATCACAGAATTTCACAGTCATGCCAACTGCAGACAGTTCTACGAGTCAGACTGTTGCTAGAGAGGACGTTAATCTGCCAAATTTAAACTCGCAATCTGAAGCTTCGTTTACTTCTACGAACTCGTCAACGCCAAGACCTGCAAGACCTCGTCGTGAAGTTCGTCGTCCAGAGTACCTGCAGTATCATCAGTTCGGAAATCCGTGTTCATTTCCGTTGGTTAATGCTGTGCAGACTCCGATTCCAGGCCAACCTTTTCAACCTGCAATCTGGCCGTATATACCATACCTACCGTGGAATAGACCGATTGGAACTCAGTGTTAGAAACTTATCGTTATAGCGTTTTTATGACCGTTTATTGCCGTTTGGATATTCATCGTATTTCTGTTGAGAAAAGTGACTCAAAAAAAAAAAGAAAAAAACTTGTATATATGTATCTATCACTCACTTACCCTCGTCGAGTATCTACTCTGATTTGACCGATTCGAAAAGATTCTAAAGTTTACCTACGATTCTATATCGTCCATCGTACGTTGAGGATACGTTATTCTGATTGTTATCGTATCATGGTTTTATTGGACTTACGTCGCAGTTTATTCATCGTAATGCAGAGTTTCATCGGAAATGGTACCACCGACTGATGCTTTGGATGGAAAGAAGCGAGTTTCTGTCATAGAAGAACATGAAGTTTTCGACTTATATTTACTGGTATTGCTATACCATTGATGTTTACCAAGTTCAGTAGAACTTCTCTTTTCAAGAGGGGGAGAGTGTGAGAGACATATATTATCGTAAGAAGGAACGTTGACCCCCGTCTGGGACTATTTTAGTTTTTTTGAAAGCTGATCTTTGTTGATGCGTGAAGAGACGGTTGAACTTGTCTAGAAGACAGTTTAGTTTTTCCGTAGTTCTATTAAAGATTCATAAATGTAAGATCTATATCTAATATTCCGCTGCGATATTTAAGTCGTATTTGTTTGTTATCTTGACTTTTGGCGTCTTTTGATTTTTGAAATCCGAGGGCCTGACAGCGATGGAATTTCAGCAAGCAACCAGTGATCCATGTATATACACCACTTCAGGAGGAGAAATCTTCCTGATTTACAATGGTGATATTTGGATTTGCCAGTAAGCACATACAAGAGAATTGCTGAAGAAATTCAAGATGGAAGAATCGAAGCCCATGTTGACTCTCGTAGAGATCGGATCCAATCATTTGAAAGCAGCTAATGAAGATGATCTGTTAGACAAATAGACGTACCAATCTGCTGTTGGTAGTTTGCTGTATTTATCAACAAGAACACGGCCTGACATCGCTTATTCTGTAAGCAGTGCAGCACGTCTCTCTGCAAAGCCAACAAAGCAGCGTTGGACAGCAGTAAAAAGAATCTTTTAGATACCTGAATGGTACCTTTGCTTGGTAGAGTGACAAAGAAAAGACAAAAAAAAAGAGTGCGTGGAGCATAGTGATGCTGACTGGGTAGGTGATCTTAGAGATAGAAAGTCTACTTCAGGCTATATATAATAAACTTAAGTGGCGCCGCAAGCTTTTTTTTATTAATTTTATTTTATCAGCTCGAGAAGCTTTTTTTTATTAATTCGACACAATATCCACAATGTCCACAATATCCTAAGATAAATGGACTACAATTAAACAAAAAACAAAGAAACAGAGTTGCGGAGCATTGTTCACGACTGAAGCAGAATTAATATATTGCACTTCTGGATGTTATAATTGCTGCTTCAGAAGAAGATTCAGCTTACAAATTTAGAGACAAGAAAGGCATGTTTGGAACTGTTATAACAGGTATTAATGGCATTGGACAAATACCAGAAGCAAACATGTTCTGGATGTTGTACGTTAATGGTAAAGAGGCAGATGAAGGAGTGGGCTCATTTGTTCCTAATGAAAATGACGTCATCACATTCAAGTTTGAAAAGGTCAGCAACGGACAAAAGTTAGTTTTGCTAAAAAAACAATGAAATTATGACAAATCTGACAAAGCGATATTGATTTTAAAATTTTTCATGTCTGATATCTATAAATTTATTTTTTGATTAGTTTTCCAAATTGTGTAACATAAACTTTCTTTATAAGCTTTAGAGTAACCTTTTAACCATTTGCAGCATTTGACCTTTGACCTGTTAGGTCTTCTGTGGCCCTTGTCCCTTTTAGCTTACTTTGATTTCTTTTTACCATGTTGATAATGGCAGAATCTTGCTTCTTGGTGCATTTACTAATTTGATCTCATCACCCAATCTTAAGTGCGGACTGCTTACTAGAAACATGAAATCACTCCTACACTATTATAGGCTGGTAAAGGGGGGTGAGGATCACGAATCACGGAGATAGAAATGTTGGCCATTCACGTTTCATATTAAAAAAATACGGCATTTCCCGATAAGAAAATATGGTCAATCACATTTCACGAAGATCCTTTGCCATCCTTTTCACGTTTCCGATTAAAAAATATGGCCAATCACGTTTTCCAAAAAACCCTTTACCATACTCTATTATTGCGGCACTATAGTTCATTAACAACCAAACTTCAGATGAAGAAACTTTTATGTTTCTTTTCCTTTTATACTATGCTTCTATTGACTATGCTTAGGAATATACTTGCACTTACTTACGAGTATACTTTCTTCCGCAGGAATTGAATAATTCTTCTTCTTCGAGAAAGGAAATGTTTCATGCCACTCAATGTTTTGCGGAGGACGGAGGAGTCCACTTTCTTCCGCAAGAATTGAATAATTCTTCTTCTTGGACAAAGGTGTTTTATGCCAGTTAAGGTTTTGCGGAGGAGCCCACTTAATTGCGCAGGAATTGAATAGTTCTGCCTTTTTGGACAAAAGAGATGCTATGAATCCTTTTGTTATTTTAGCTGCTCGTCTGGAAATAAGTTTTAGCTTTTTCGGACCTATTCTGTGGTCATGGCTAACTGGAAATACGGTAAAGGTTTTGAATCTTTAATTCAATGAACAACATTACTTTTATTTCGATAAAGACATTTTGATAAAGTAACGATGCTAGATAGGTATTAATGAGGAACGAGTAAGCCGGTATTACAGGGCAAGTTATCTGCAAGTGAATATTCTGCGAACATTCAAAATAGACATTCGACTAGACTTTCGAGAAACTAAGGACTCATATAAGAACTGTCAAACAGATATTAGGAAATAATACCTCAAAAAGTTGAAAAACAAGTTGTTTTAACTCTCTTGGGAGTCTCTGGTTATGTAATTCCGTGTGCAAAGAGATCTGAGCGTTAGAATGCCGAATGTGCACTGCGAATGTCTAAATTTAGGCCCTAGAACATTCAAAATATTGTAAATCGACGGATAATCGTTTAAAGATCGAGTTCGCCTCAGAACTTCACCAAACTTCAAAAATAGCCCATTTTTATCGACTTCTAGATGTTTTTAAGGTTTTGGGAGAGATTTTTCACACTTGGAAAATTTCTCCCATACTGAAGTCTTAGAAGTTGAAAAAAATCGACGGATAATCGATTAAAAATTGAGTTTCCGTCAGAACTTCTCCAAATCTTCTAGACAGATGTATTCTATCGAAACCTAGGTGTTTTTAAATATTACAAGCTGTTATGGGTGCAAACGCGAATGTCTCAGACGATTTTCGAAATCCTCCCGTACTGAAGCCGTATAATTTTGAACAATATTTCGACTGATAATCGATTAAAAATCGAGTTTGCCTCAGAACTTCACCAAACTTCACAAATAGCCTATTTTTATCGACTTCTAGATGTTTTTAAGGTTTTGGGAGGGATTTTTTACTTTTGGAAATTTTCTCCCATACTGAAGCCTTAGAAGTTGAAAAGAAAAATAACGGATAATCGATTAAAAATCGAGTTTCCGTCAAAACGTCTCCAAATCTTCTGGACGGATTCATTCTATCGAAATCTAGGTGTTTTTAAACATTAGCAGCTGTTATGGTTGCAAACGCGAATGTCTTCGGTGATTTTCGAAACCTCCCGTACTGAAGCCTTATAATTTTGAGAAATAGCTAATTCGACGGATAATCGATTAAAATCAAGTTCGCCTCAGAACTTCACCAAACTTCACAAATAGCCTATTTTTATCGACTTCTAGCTGTTTTTAAGGTTTTGGGAGAGATTTTTCACTTTTTAAAATTTTCTCCCGTACTGAAGCCTTAAAAGTTGGAAAAAAATCGACGGATAATCGATTAAAAAAGGAGTTTCGGTCAGAACTTCTCCAAATCTTCTGGACAGATGTATTCTATCGAAATCTTGGTGTTTTTAAACATTAGAAGCTGTTATGGGTGCAAACGCGAATGTCTTAGACGATTTTCGAAATCCCCCCGTACTGAAGCCATATAATTTTTAAAAATAATTTGACGGATAATCGATTAATAATCGAATTCTCCTTAGAGCTTCATCAAACTTCACAAATAGCTTATTTTCATTGAGTTGTAGATGTTTTTAAGGTTTTGGGAGGGATTTTTCACTTTTGGAAATTTTCTCCCATACTGAAGCCTTAGAAGTTGAAAAAAAAAATAACGGATAATCGATTAAAAATCGAGTTTCCTGTGGACCTGTGTAGAACCCCCCGACCGGAAGTGACTTGACTTGAATATTTGATTTTGACTGAATATTGAATATTGTGAGAACGTGTGCTTGCTTACACTTGTAGTTGATTTACTATTGGTATCATAACTTGTTGTTGTATTTATAAATTACGATTTTGTGGAGAAACGTTTGATTTCTTCTCGTGTCTCAATCTATGTGCTGCCTTGGACCGGGCAGGACAGTTACATAATCTGGCGCCCAACGTGTTTTCTCGATGACTGGCCTAGATGCGTTGTTTACTTGGTTCAGTTTGAGTCCATGCTGAGTTTGTCCTGTGATTTATCGAATGAAGTTTAATGCTGCCTACTTGGCCTGCTGATTTGAAGGGACGTGAGTCTATGTTTTTGTTTATTTTTGTTGTCTGTCATCCATTTGATACTCCTGTTTGACAAATTTTCTCGCGTGTTCGATATCGAAATAATTTGAATCAATTTGATCACTTGTCTTGCTCGAAAATGGTCGAGAAAACGTATGAAGCCCTTGATCTATTGCTTTTGAATGCTAGTCAACAGGCTTTGCGTGATTTTGCTGACTATTTGGGCATTGCTAAGGATGAGATAGAGGATTTGAACAAACGAAAATTACTCAAAAACTGCGGGATCTCATCGATGTTGCGTTAGACAAAAATTCCGATGTGGACAATGTGCGGAATTTGACTGACTGGCTTGGTTTCTTGCGACGGGGGACCACCCCTGAAGATGAGAATGAAAGAAGGGATGACACTAATTTGCGGACCAGCGTGGACCCTTCGGACTCTGGACCTGACAACTCTGGACATACCCAGAGCGGACCCCAAGTATTGAATAGCAATCCCGCTTCTGATAACTCAGCTTCTGGACCTCAAAACCAGCCAGCTGAAGATATTAATGCCAAAATTGCTGCAATTAAACAGAAATATGAATCCATGCTAGCAAATCAACTAAGTGAGATACAAGGGATTCTCAGTGCCTCAGGAGGAGGTGTCACAACAACCTACCAACAAAAAGCCTTCGATACAGACAAGCAGAGATCATCAGTGGCCATTAAGTGGTCCACAGTCCATGAATTCCTTGTTTCGAAGAGAATTAAAAATTCATGGCCAGATCAATGAGCAAGAGAAAGGGGATCAGCTTAGCTTTGTTTCATTATCCAGACAGATTGAAAGTGCCATAGAGAAAGGCTATACTGCAAAGGAAGTTGTTGAAGCTGTGCTTAAAGCTATGAAACCTGGAATGAAACTGAGGAGCTATTTGGAAACTCTTCATGACCTAACTCTTCCAAGACTTCGTCAAATATTGCGTTCACATTATAAAGAAAAAAGTGGAACCCTGCTTTATCAGGAATTAGCCACAATCTTTCAAGCACAGAAAGAGAGCCCCGAGTCTTTCCTGCTAAGAGCTTTAGATCTACGCCAGAAAATATTATTTGCTAGCCAAGAAGCAGATGCTAACCTTAAATATGACCCAAAACTGGTGCAAGGAATGTTTCTAAGATCCCTGGAAACCGGACTGCGTGATGATAACATACTGGCTAAATTACGACCAATCTGACATAAAGAAAAGATATCTGATGAAGAGTTGATACAGCAGATGAATCTGATTTCGTCCTCTGAGCAAGAAAGGCAAGCAAGAATTGGGAAGAAAAGCACAAGTATTCAAGCCAATTCAGTCACAGCGAAGGACGCAAGGCATGATGGAACTTCCAAAGGTGATGTAAAGATCACCACAAGAGGGGGCAGAAGCAAATATTCTTGCTGCTGTTGAAGCCATGCAAGTTCAAATCAACTCTTTACAAGAGAAGCTAACAAACACAACCAGAAAGAATGACAATTTCACCATACACCCAAAGCAGATACAAGACAGTCAACAACAGCAGACAACTATGCAACAGAATGAAAATAGAGCAACCCTGCGTGCTTGTAAAAACTGTGTTGAGAGAAAAATTGAGGCATCATGCAGACATTGCAACTATTGCATGGGAGAAAACCATTTTGCTCGAGATTGTCTGAAACGCCAAGCTGACAATAAACAGAGACAGGGAAACGGGAGAGGGCTGCGTCAGGGGGACAAGGCGTAGACCCTGAAGACACTGTTCAGTCCCAATTATGTACATACTGTAGACAAAGAAAGAGAACTTTATTGGCTTGCTCATCATGTCATGCAACTAGATACTGTGGGAAAACATGTCAGTCAAAACATTGGCCCGAACATCAAGTAATTTGCAATGCCATTAGGGATTTGTCAATAAAGCAAAGAAACTTAAATGATCAAAGCATGTACATTTCTCATCTGACTCCACAACAGCATAATCGCATAGCAAAACTTGTTGGTGATAGATGCACTGTCAATTTTAAGCTTGAAAGCAAAGACATGACTGGTCTGTGGGACACTGGAGCCCAAGTATCTGTAATATCTATGGAACAAGTAAAAAGACATTTTCCTTCCAAACCTGTTAAGAAAATTGCAGATCTGTTGCAGTTACAAGGTGATATCAAATTAGTTGCTGCAAATGGAACATCGATACCATATGAAGGTTGGATTGAACTAAAACTTGAATTTTTACCAGAGACATCATCACAGAAAAGTATCACAGTACCCTTTTTGGTGTCAAAAGGGCCGATTGATTGTCCCATAATTGGCTTTAATGTCATACGAGAACTTACTTGCACTGAAGATGGACATATTGAAGCCAGTGAAAGTGTACTACAGCAAATAGAAACAAGTTTCCCCAATCTGAGAGGTGGACAGAAAAGTGAAGTGTTTGTTAATCTCATAAAAGAATGTATTGAAGATGACTGTATCTGTACAGTTAAGACCATAAAACGAGATATCACAGTCCCAAAGCAAAGCACTATTTCAGTCCCATGCAGAGGTAACAGTAGCTTTCTACCAAAATCGATGCTCGCAATGTTTGAAATGGATATAACTCAACATCTACCTGATGGAATTCGCCCAACAGAAACACTTGTTTTGTTGAAGAATGGCACAACTCAGCTACTTCAGATTAATGTTGAAAACACCACCGATCACGACATAAAATTAAGGAATAGAACAGTGCTAGGTAGTGTTCAGTTGATACAGTCTGTAACGCCAATAGAAATGAAAGACAACAACTCACCCGAAGCTGAAAATGTGACAAACAAGGGTGACAGTGAAAGCAGCTTTATTCCAAAACTGAATCTGGGAAACTTGTCACAGGAACAGAAAGATATTGTTGTCAATATGCTAAAAGAAGAGTCTAGCTCATTTGCTAAAAATAGTGCAGACATTGGTTGTGCAAGAGGACTTGAACTTGAAATCAATGTTTCTGACTCAAGACCAGTTCAAAAGAATTATATTGCTGTTTCTAGACCTTTATATGGAGAAGTCAAAGCCTACATTGAGGACCTCCTCAATAAAGAGTTCATAAAACATTCCAAGTCTGCTTGGTCTTCACCAGTTGTGTGCGTGCGAAAGAAGGATGGAAGTCTTCGTCTCTGTGTTGATTATAGAGGTCTAAACAGTAAAACTATCAAGGATCGCCATCCTTTACCCAGAATTCAAGAGACGCTTGATAACCTTGGTGGTAGTCAGTGGTTTACAGTTCTTGATCAGGGCAAAGCATATCACCAAGGATTCGTCAAAATGGAACACAGGGACCGTACTGCTTTCATCACTCCATGGGGTCTCTTTGAATGGAATCGGATCCCATTTGGTCTAATGAATGCTCCAGCAGCATTTCAGCGTCACATGGAGGATATACTTCGTGATTTACGAGATCAGATAGTCATACCATACTTAGATGATCTGATTATTTTCAGCAAAACCTTCGATGAACATGTAATACATGTTAGAACGGTGTTAAGAAGACTACGAGAACATGGGATCAAACTGAAAGGTCAAAAATGTGAAATGTTCAAAAAAGAAGTGAAATTTCTTGGCCGAATCGTCAGTGAAGATGGCTACAGAATGGATGATAACAATGTTAATGCAGTAAAAAGCTTATTGAATCAGACCCCCAGAACTGTTGGTGATGTACGAAAATTACTTGGTCTTTTGTCATATTATCGTCGTAGTATCCCATCTTTTGCACAGAAGGCAAAGCCTATTTATGATTTACTTGTGGCATCAACTGTAAGTAATAACTACATGAAGAATAGCAATGGGCAACTACATTCTAATGTTGAAGTAAAATGGTCAGCAGAATGTCAGACAGCTTTTGCAACCATCGTAGAATCATTAACTCAACCACCACTACTCGCCTATCCGGAACCAAATCAGCCATACATTCTCCATACTGATGCGTCACAACAGGGACTAGGTGCAGTTCTTTATCAGCGACAAAAGGGAAAATTAAGAGTAATTGCATATGCATCTAGAGCCTTATCTTCTTCGGAGAAGAAATATCATCTCCATTCTGGTAAGCTTGAGTTCCTGGCTCTGAAATGGGCGGTAACGGAACACTTCAAGGACTACCTATATTATGCACAATCATTTCGTATCTACACTGATAACAACCCACTGACTTACGTGATGTCGACTGCCAAACTTAATGCTACTAGTATCCGTTGGGTTGGAGAACTTGCTGAATATAACTTTACCATACATTACCGCCCTGGTAGAAAGAATGGAGATGCTGATGGGTTGAGTAGAATGCCACAAAGTATTGATGAGCTGATCAATGAATACACTGAAGAAGCAGATCATAATGTAATTCATGCTACAGTTCAGCCAATTCAATGTAATGAAAATGAAGTGAACTGGATGAGAATTATGGGAAAGAATGTGAATACCATGAAACAGGTTCAAAACTACAGTTCTTCTAGAATATCTGATCAGAGAAATGTAAACATCTTGGAACATCAAATGAAAGATCCTGATATTGCACCAATCATAAAGTGGAAAAAGGACAATGCTAAACCATCTACTGAGTCTTTGCGACTTGAAAGTCACTTGACAAAGAGATTAGCCTACGACTGGTCAAAGTTATTCCTTGATGATGATGGAGCTTTGCGACGACAGATTGCAAATAGATCGCAAATTGTGCTTCCAAAGAATCTCAAAGGACTTGTCCTGAAAGAGCTTCATGATGAGATGGGCCATGTTGGAGCTGACAAAGTACTAATGCTTACAAGACAAAGATTTTTCTGGCCCCATATGCAAAGAGATATTGAATTTTATGTCAACAAGAAGTGCTATTGCATCAAACAGAAGAAGCCAGTTGTTCAACAACGGGAGCAGTTAAAACCTATCATCACCTCAGCTCCTTTTGAACTTATATCTATTGACTTCTTGCACCTGGAAAAGAGCTCGGGTGGTTACGAGTATATCTTAGTAGTTGTTGACCACTTCACCAGATATGCCCAGGCATATCCAACGAGAGACAAGTCAGCAAAGACAGCTGCCGAAAGATTATTCAATGATTTCTTCATGCGATATGGATTTCCAGAGAGAATACACCATGACCAAGGAGGTGAATTTCAGAACAAGTTGTTTAATCAGCTAGAAAGACTATGCCGAATGGACAAATCAAGAACTACACCATATCATCCTCAGGGAAATGGCAAGGCAGAAAGATTCAATCGAACATTGTTAGGTATGCTCAGAACACTACCAGAGGATTCAAATCCAGATGGAAAGATCATCTACCCAAAGTAGTTCACGCCTATAACTGTACACCACATGAAGCTACAGGCTATCCACCATTTCAACTGTTGTTTGGTCGCAGTCCTAGACTACCAGTTGACTTAATTTTCCAAACTGCTAAATCTACTGAAACAAAGAATTATGCAGCATATGTTGACCAATGGAAGTCAGCCATGCAAGAAGCATATGACACTGTCAGGAAAAATAATGAGAGAGCAGCAGGATTAAACAAGAAGCAACATGATAAAAAGATCAAAACGTCAACACTCGCTGAAGGAGACCGTGTACTAGTTAAAAACTTAACTGAACGAGGAGGACCCGGAAAAATTCGCTCGTACTGGGAGGACAGAATACATAAAGTGGTCCGACGGATAAATGAAAGTAGCCCTGTCTATGAGGTCAAACCAGAAAAAGGGGAAGGAAGATCAAGAGTCTTACATCGAACACTCTTATTACCTTGTGATTATCTTGAGATAGAGGAGGAGTCGCTACAATCGAAGCCTAGCTTTGGTATTCGTAATCAGAACAGAAATGGTCGACAAAGTCAACAACAAGAGCACTTACAGTCGCTAAATGAAAGTGATGACGAATCGGAAGAAAAACTCCTCAATTCTATCCCAACGAAATAGAAAGGATCAACCGGAACTCTGAAGTTGAATTCAATGAGTCCACACAACTCTTGCAGGGACAAAATGAAACTGAGGCTGGAGAAGCAAACAACGTCGATCGAAATACTGATCAACAACAAAATGAGCAACCCTTAATCGAAGAGGAGAGCCCATCTGAGAACAACAGTCCAACCACGGATCAACATTATCAAGATGACTACAGGCAGAGGCCAGTGAGAAGTCGTCAGCCACCTGTTCGCCTCGTCTATAACCAACTAGGTAATCCGCAGCCACAGCAGTTATTTTCCGTAAACCAGGTTCTTCCAGCGCCGAATTTTGCGATGACTTCCAGAGATTATAAATTGAATCCACATGCAAATGCATTTGTACCGCAATGGAATATGAGATATCCAATGTTCTGTCCGACAATGCCATATCCAATATACTTAAACAGGCAAGGATATGCCAGACCAATGGGTTATTGATTGCTTTCAGAAAGAATATTTGTTACGTTTACTGTTTGTTGAGAAAAGACTCTATTACCAAAAGACTGAATTAAAAAAAAAAAATGAAAAAAAAAATGAAAAAAAGGAAAACCCAAGATCGTATACAGATTGGAACTTATTGCCATGTTACGCAAAGAAAAAAAGTTGCGGAAAGCATTGATTGTTTTATACTCTGCATAATGAACTGGACTGGATATTGCGCGCTAATCCAGTTGGTATTCGTTGGAACTGATATTGTGTATTCGTTGGAACTGATATTGTATAATGGTAACACTGAACTGATAAACCTTTGTTTAAGATTTCAAAATGTTGAGGACAACATTACTTCAAATGGGGGAGAGTGTGGACCTGTGTAGAACCCCCCGACCGGAAGTGACTTGACTTGAATATTTGATTTTGACTGAATATTGAATATTGTGAGAACGTGTGCTTGCTTACACTTGTAGTTGATTTACTATTGGTATCATAACTTGTTGTTGTATTTATAAATTACGATTTTGTGGAGAAACGTTTGATTTCTTCTCGTGTCTCAATCTATGTGCTGCCTTGGACCGGGCAGGACAGTTACAAAAGCAGTCACTGTTTGAGGAACATTTTTGCATTGGATGCTTCTTGTCCATGCTATTTGTCATTTCTTTGTTCCTCAAGGACACCATCTGCTTCACTTGGCGTGAGTTTGGTTTCAGATTTCACTTGAAACCGAGTTTTGCGACTCAAATGCGTTTCCGAGATGATAAAGAAAAAGTTGTAGGAAAGTGAAAAGGCCAGTTAGATATCGCCACAATGGGGCGCACATATTTCTTAATGTCGGTTCCGCAGAACAACCATGGAGACAGCGGGGTGAGGATAAGAAAGGCACAGGATGGCGAAATGTCGCGGGAAGATGGCCACTTGGGGTCAGTGACAAACAGAACAAATCACTATTCCCTCAGTATGGCTTCTGCGAGAATACGGTAGGAAATTTTCCGATTCTATCAAATCCACAACCACCCTATTTTTCTAGCACATTTTCTTCTCTTAAGAAAATATAAGAAAGTCTATAATGTAAATATAATATACCTTGGATCTTTTCCTGTGCCAGTAAACGTGTAGTCCCGGCAACTTATACCTTATTTTATGTGCGTGAATTCGTCTTTTACTTCAGGTGGCAATATTTTCAGATTCCCAGCTACGGCCAGTTGTGAAAGGTCATGTAGATAGTCCCAACAATTGGTATGTAAATGCCACGCCAGGAGGCTGCTTCAACCATGTTGCGCGAGAAGTGAAATCAGAGAAGATAAAATTTCAACCGAAAGCTGTCGTCCTTCTTGTCGGGCTAAAGATCTTGGCAGACATATGGTGATTGATCGAGCCGAGAACGATTTTCGTAATCTTTTACACACTGTGCGTCATAAGTTTCCCATCGCAGCGGTGAGTACATATTTTGCCTATAACAGGGATGTGCTGCCCGCTGGAAGGTACACTTTTGTAAAATTTTGGTCCAGCCAAGGTTATCATATTTGGCAATGGAGCGGCCACGCTTTCATTTTTAGTAGCCTTTGAATGTAGAAATTTCATCACAAACACTTATCTGTCTTAAAAAAAACAAACAATATGTAATGTATAATATATTTATATATTTATATATTTACAACTTATCTGTCTGTCCACCTTTTAGTTTTCCTACTCAAGACCAACGATTTCGCGCGTATTTGTCATGCCAAGGGTATCATTTTGGTAGAATTGGTCTAGCCAACGTACAATTTTCTCGTAAACATTTGTCTAGCCAACGGTACCATTTTGAATATGCCGGCGGCAGACCCCTACCCAAAATTTAGCCAAGAAACCCCCCCCGGATGCATACAATGCAATCTATGCAGTTTTTATAAAAAGTTAATTGGACGGAACTCTAAGCTTGGCAAGATGAGCTACTGTTCCTCAATATGATCTATGTCTTGTATCAAATAGTAAGCAGTTCTTGTCTATTGATGTTCGTCAATGCAGATCTTTATTTGTTTCAGGTTTTGGTTGTATCAATAATACCCCGCCTAGATGAATACAATATCCGTCCTAGCTTCTACAATGCGATGATGGAGAGGGTGGTCAGTGAGTTCGGGGTCCACTATCTGAATACAGAGGAGCTCTTTGAGACAAGCGATTTAAGACTCTGGTCAAGACAAGACAGCATTCATATGAGTGAAAACCATGGTCTTCCTTTGCTCTTAGACGCAATCTTCTGTGAACTTATTCAACTTGGTCTGCAAACAGCATGTGATAAAGGTAAGTATGACCAGGTCTTCATTCAACGCTGGCATATATATGTAGCAGAGCACTTTTATGATCTATTCTGCATTCTCGTCAAGAAAATTCTAATAAAAAGCATGTTTTGTTGTTGCACACCTTCAGCATTCATATTCACCGCATATTATATTTTCATCACTGCACGATTTGGTTATTCTGACAATCAGGTTCTTAAGCGTCTCTTCCCAGCCCCACAGTTTCCTTCTGCTTACCGGACGATTTGCTAGAAATATACCTGTAAGAATGCAACTTTTCCTTTTCTATTTCAAAGAAATATGCAGTGACAATCCTTTGCATCATGAAGTTGTCAAATGTCTTATTCCCTTCTTTATATAACCTATGAATATATATGTTAACCATAGAGGTATGCCACAGCATGGAACCTGGTGATGAAGAAGAACAGTCACAAGATGTGAATCTCGAAGAGTCAAGGTGATAAATACGCGGCATTTCTAATTTGTTTCATTCATTCATAGCACTGAAGGAACACGAGTAAGCTACTCATAGCTTTTCCCCAAACAATGTTTGAGCATCGGCAGTATTTCGAAGGCTTATCATAATGAAATTCAATGTCTTTACAGCTGTGAATCAAAAGCTGCGCCAGGACGCTTAATGCCAAAAGCCGATCCGTCAAGAGGTTCCATAGTTGGAATGTGCAAATAGAATGGAAGTTCTTTCGTTATATCCAGCTGGTAGGTTTATCTCCTTTTGCAGGTTATACCGCATTGAATCACAAAAAGAGAATTACAAAAAGAGTAAAAATAAGAAGGAACAGAGTCGGAGATCTTGGTTTTACTAAGCAGATCCCCAAGCAACAGGTACCATATTCAGGAAATTAGATTTCTTACCATTCTAATCCTAAATCTATTTTAGGAGAAGCCGGAAGACAGTACAGGGAAAAAGAACGTTAGCAAAAAGAAAAAAGGAAATGTAGTTGATTCATATTTCTGGACATAGTCAATGAATGCATGCTGAATTTACTGAAAACGTGCTTATAGCAGATTCTCTTTCTTTAAGCCCCACGAAAAGAGAGATCCAAGAGTGACGCCAGATACTGTGAGAATATGCTGCCTTGCTTTGATTCACATTGTCGAATAGTGTATTAACCTTGCATAGCATAGCTGCTATGAAAATACAAGGAGATAAAATTGTTCTAAACAAACCCGTTCTCTTTGTAGTTCTGCATGCTTCGAGGTTCCATGTGGAGAAGGAGAAAGAACATTCTGCCAATCGTAAATTTTTTAAGTTTGTATCACAATGCCAGTTCTTTACAATTCCATCTAAAAACAGGAACGAAAGTCATTCTGTACCAACGTCTATGTTTTCTTGATTTCATAGGTAGTAGCAGTGAAATCGAATCACCTCTTGCAGAACAGAGTGACTCAGCCAATCGTAAGTAAATGTTTTATGTTTTTATCACAATGCCAATTCTTTACAATTCCTTCTCAAAAAAGAACGAAAGTCAGTCATTCTGTACCAACGTCTATGTTTTCTTGATTTCATAGGTAGTAGCACTAGCAGTGAAATCGAATCACCACTTGCAACCCAGAGTGACTCAGCCAATCGTAACTCTTGCTGAGCAACTGACCACGTTTGTTATGACCAAGTACAGAATCGACTACCGAATGCCGACTGGAAAAATATATGGCGCAGATGGGGCATCTGACACAGTCTATCGCGAAGCTATTTTGTATTCTAACGGTTAGTGTAAAGCTGTAATACCGCGAATTATCGAGCTGTAATGTCGCGAATTATCGAGCTGCGTAGAACCACTCTTTCTGACTTATAAGGGGTTTAATAATGTCAAAATCTGGTAAATGAAAATTAGTAAATACCCGACTCACAAATGTGCTATCATTATACTGAACAATGCCTTGACGATAGGTCTCTGAAACAATAGACATGACTTATGTAGACGTATTGGGAGGTTATGTTATAATACTCTCAGGTGCCTAATTGCCGTCCATCCTCGGAAATTAATTTCTTGAACAATTTTCACCCTCTCCCCGCTCTTATTAGGACCCCCCGCTTATTAAGTATGTATCAGTATTGATTTTGATATTTTTTATTAAACTTACTTCAACGTTCTTGGTGTGAAATTTCACTTGTACACTCAATTTGTTGGTTAGAACTATGGATTTCCTTAGCTTATAGGCACTATAGGGCCCTTCTCTTTGCGCTTCAGCATTTTCGAGACTTAGTTTGTCAAACAAAGTCCAACTCCCCGCTTATTCCGACCTCCTCGCCAATAAGATCCTGACGGTAGTTCCGAAACCCCCCACCTATTCCTACCCCCCAGCAATTAGGCACCTAAGGTTATGCGGTTATTGAACGATTGTGAGGTCAATGCTGGAAAATATTCGGAATGAAGAACGACGTACGGACCTCACAACGTCCGGACCGAGCAAGATGCCGAGGTGCAAATATTTTCCAGAACTCATCAAGCAATCGTTCAATAGAGGCTTTATTATGTGGTGTTCGACAATGATACTTAAGATGTGTCCCAACCATCTTGGACAATGTTTACTAGAGAAACATCATTGCTTAGAATTTGTTTTCCCATCTCATTCACTGTATCAATAAAAATACGTTTCTAAATAAATGTAGAGGTTACATCACGTGTTCATATGAACCCCGTTTATTTAATACGGCTTTGACAGACCGTCGGAGAACAAATGCAACAATCGTATTGTCCAGCACCATATAATAATAACTATTAACGCCAAAGAGTCCTAAAACTGATTATCCTGGTTGCCAGTATGAGAATTAGAAGACATGGTGTAAGCAGTTTAATACAGACGTAGATAATTTTGCCTAGAGAACAGCATACAGAAGTATTATTCGTAAACATGCCGAATAGAAAAGCATGCCTTATTGTAGTAGTTTGTAGATGGGTAGCGGGTTCACCACTTCTGCTGTTTGGACACTAAATGCGATTAAATGTTTTTTAAAGCTAAAAGCAAAGTAGAAGAAAAAATTTTGAGTTGTCTCCCCTTTTGTGTTCATACTGATTCGCTGTAACATGGTCAGGGTGAATCATTTTTCAAAATTATAAGGCTTCAGTGCGGGAGGATTTCAAAAAACGTCTAAGACATTCGCGTTTGCACCCATAACAGCTTATAATGTTTAAAAACACCTAGATTTCGCTAGAATACGTCTGTCAAGAAGATTTGGAGAAGTTCTGAGGCGAATTCGATATTTAATCGATTATCCGTCGATTTATTTTTCAAAATTAGCCTAAGGCTTCAGTACGGGAGGATTTCGAAAATCGTCTCAGACATTTGCGTTTGCACCCATAACAGCTTCTAATGTTTAAAAACACCTAGATTTCGATAGAATACATCTGTCCAGAAGGTTTGGAGAAGTTCTGACGGAAACTCAATTTTTAATCGATTATCCGTCGATTTTTTTTCCAACTTATAAGGCTTCAGTACAGGAGAAACGGAATTACATAACCTACAGTACTGCTAGGGATATAGTTAAGTAAATTTCTCCCCATCAGGAGAAACTCCCATCTGTGCTTTTTCTCGGACCTGTTTATGTTTACACTTCTCTTTTTTAATAAGCAACTTGACTTTCGTCCAGCCCTCAAAGTTGCTTAAAATGTTGGACATTTCAGCCCTCAAAGTTGCTTAAACGTTGCTTAACATTTTTTGTACCTACTAACCACCCCTGACTTTGCGGGTCAAAATCGTCAACTGTTAGGCCTACAACATGACTTTTGGGAGACAGTAAGTGGAAAAACGTTTAGCTAACGAACTTTAACATGCAAAACATAAGAACGAAGAACAATTTCCTAACACAAGAAAGAGAATAAGCTTGGTTGTTTGACTTCTTAGTTGCTTACAGTAATTCAATTAAGCCCTCAAGTTGCTTAATGTTAAGGTCAGTTCAGCCCTAGTTGCTTATTGAGCGGTTGCTTATTAAAAAAAAAGTGTATATGAGGCGAGCCAGCCCGGGTGACACGATCAAGAGATGGAGCCAACCCAGGTGACCCCGATCAAGACAAATTCTCCTGATCCGATAATTGAATTTATTCAATGTATTTTAGATCCATTATGGCGTGATGATAGGTTGGGTATGGATACAACCAAGTTAGAGATGTATCATTCGTCAACGAAACCTGTTTTTATCGAGCTGAATATGGACTCAATCAAAAAACAGAATCCTCGTCGACGCATAGTCGTTGTGAATTCTCACGCAAGCGCACTGGATGTCATAATTGCTGCTTCAGGAGAAGATTCAGCATACAAATTCAAACACAGGAAAGGCAAGTTTTCGGAAATTTTTATAAAAGGTATTAATGGCATTGAAGAAATACCAGAAGAAAAATGTTTTGGATCCTGTACGTTAATGGTAAACAGGTAGATGAACTAGTCGACTCCTTTGTTCCGGATAGAAATGACGTCATTACAATGAAGTTTGAAAAAGTCTGCAAGGAAGAAAAGTCAGAACAATAAAATTATGAAAACCTGGCAAAACACTCATTATGTAAAATGTTTCATGTTTGTATTCTCCGCAACTTTTTTTATTATCATTACTTTTTTCCAGTTTGCTTATGTTTACTGTAAAATTGCGATTAACAGCGGAAACATTGTCGGGTATATAAACTTCAGAATATAAAGGTTAGAAACAGACCGAAACAATTGACTGAGGTGGAATTTATACGCAGATGCAGATCGACATGTACCAATCAGAAAAGTGAAGGTAGACTGGTATGGTAGTCTGATTTTGAACAATAATCAGCTCACAGGAAACAGCGGATGACCAATAAGAATTAATTGAAGAGTCCAAGTGAAAATGCTTGGATGAGACAAGGATCTAGTTCTGCCAGTTTTTCAAAAGTAATTTTCTGCACACTAGGTGATCCAGTAAATGTTGTCCTATGGCAGCATTATGCTTAAGGCTGGTTTGTTGATTGCTCCCTAAAGTTGCGTTGCGGGGTCGGTTGCTCCCTAAAGTTGTGTTGACAAATGTAAGTAGGAACATGCTATTTGATCCTATCTCCTAATCTGTGGGAAGAGCTAACCTGCATACCTGGGATCACACCGGCACGAAAAATATGTCCTTTCCTCTTGTCAAGAGTATTTGGCATATTTTTGTAGAAAAAGAGATAAATTAGCATACATTATAAGCTTGAGTTGTTGTTTTCCAGCAACAAAGCTGCCGTTTGTGATGCTACACTCTTGTTTTTTTTAAGAATATTCAGGCTCAGAATCATCCAATTTTTAAGAATATTGTAAGAATATTGCTCAGCCCCAGCTCCCATATTTGTGTCTCGTTTTTCAATGTTAGAACGAAACTTCATGATTGTTAACAACATTCTTATTGTTATAATATTTCAATTTTTCTTTCGCTCGACAATTTCCTCGTAATGAGATAATTTTTCTTTTAACTATTTTCCCCTGAAACCATATCAGGTTTGAAAAAATAAGAATACTTTAAGAATATACTCAGGCTCAAAACCAACATTTCTTAAGAATATTGAGACTGGACAAAATTTATATTATTCTTATAAAAAAAAAGAATGTAAGAAGACACAAAACCTATACATTTGTACTTTAAGGTCCCTTCTACATTCGAATGAAGCAAAAAAGTTGAGCATCATAATACCTTCGGACTCATCCTGCTCGTTCGTAATAAGCAATAAACCAACAATGTTGATTCAACATTTGATTCATTCTATATCCTTCATACCCCCTCCCGTACATCTGACACTCGTATATTTACTGTATAGTTGCTTGAGTGCTTTTAATTTTGTCAGACTGCTATGTAACTAGCTTTGTATAACTTGATTTTTCATATTGAAAGTACGCAAGAGAAGCTTTGTTGGCTAATTTATTAGATAAAAGTTTGAAAGTGAAAGATAGAAGCTTATTCTGGCTCATTTATTTCTTAATAACAATATAAGGCACATTTTTATGAGACGAACTCCTATCATTATGGGTGACCTGATGTCAGCCTCCTTCTGGACCAGCCCCTGTATACTTTGTCATGATATGGATCCATCGTTATCTATCTTTTTACTTTTTGCATGGTTCCTCTTCTTTCCTTACACTTTAGAGCTTGTTTTCCGCAAGAGCAAATCTGTTCCGCAGTTCCGCGGAATTTTCGCGTTCCGCGTTATTGACCTGGCCTTTTTATTTGCTGCATCACAGGATGAGACAGTTTACAAGTTCAAATACAAGAAAGGCAAGTTGGGTCTTTTATTACATGTATTAATGGCATCGAACAAATACCAGATGAAAACATGTTTTGGATGTTTTATGTCAATGGCAAAGAAGAAGATGAAGGAGTGAGCTCGTATATTCCAAAGGAGAATGATATCATCACTTTCAAGTTTGAAAAGGTCAGCAATGAAAACAGGGTACTTTTAATGAAGAAACAATGAATAAACATACAATGATTGAACAAACATTCTGTGTTTCTGTGGGAAATGAATCCCAACAGGCATTACCAAAGAAATCAAGAGGTGCGAATAAGTATCATCTCAATTATGAAGCGTACAACGGATAAACATAATGTGCACAGACATAGACAATACCAAGGAGATTCAGTAATTACAGCTCTCCTTATTTAATCTCCCTAGACAATAGCAACGTGAAAAAGTGCAGTGGGCAAAACACTCGCAAAACAGTATGGGTCCTGATATAAAAGAGAAAAATAGCAACGCTGTAGCAATGTCCGAAGGACGCTGATGATTATGATAATAATGATGAAGATAATGTTAATAATGACGAAGATGACGAAGAAGAAGACAACGATGATGAGAATGATGATTATGTTGGTGATGATGATGATGATGATGATGATTATGATGATGATGATGATGATGATGATGATGATGATGATGATGATGATGATGATGATGATGATGACTTTGAAGAGGATGATAATGACCATAATGATCATGCTAGAGACGATCATGATGATGATGATTATGATGCTCGACGACGACGACAACGATGATGATGATCACGTTGAAGACGAAAATGATGATCACCGTCTTCATCATGTTGAAGACAATGATTGGTGATTGTGATGATGATGGTGATGATGATAATGATCCATTACGATGATGATGCGATTGTTGACAATGTGATCAGATGAATATTTCCTGGAAGAATCCCAAAACTTTGAATCGAAAATAGAAAACCTCTAGTAACGTATAATATAATATAACGTATAACGTATAACTAATAAATTTGAGCTCATAGGTTAAACTGTGTAACAAATAACTCCCTTCAGTGCACCGAAACCTGTAATCTTCGCCACAAATGATGAATTTAATTCTAGAATCTCCAAAAGCTATCATAAGAATTCGCATACTATGCAGATGACTATATTCGATAATTAATAGCACTTTGAAGAATTGATTGCCAACTTTGAACCATTTATTTTCAGATGATTTTTGAAGCCGCAAACTGTTTTGAAAAATTTCTTCTGTCTAACTTGGCAACAATTTCTACTGCGCCACAATCTCCTCTTCTTTTCACACGAAAGTATCTTACATGTAATAGGACTTCTAGAAACCTCTGAGAATAACAACCCAATCAAAATTGTATGAAAATATTTAAAATAAAAATAAAATCAAACTAGATTTGAGCAACATTTTGCAATATTGTAGTCAAACTTTTTTGAAGACCGACCGAGCCGGCTTTTTGCGAGAAAATCTTGGTGTCAAATTTTAGTTTCCTGTATCGAGCTCGCAACCCTTAGCACAAGAAACAAGCGCATTATTCCACTGCGCTACAATAACAGTTGATATTAATTGATGTTTTTGGCAAGCAATTGCATTTTGCTAATTATGCCCACTAACAACAACACTTAACGGCGATTTCAAAGTTTAATTCCTATCATTTGTGGTTTATCTTTTGTTACGCGGTTTGGCACGAAAAAGCGTCTATATGCCTGCCTACCTATGCGTACATGCGTTCCACGACACCCTCTTAATATGTCCTTCGGACATAAAAAATGCATTTACATATAAATATTCTTTCCTTGTTGAGCTGCGTTTTAGATTTACCACAACAATTGTTAAAATTCTTGCATGACCACAAAATAAAGCTGCTGTGAGACGTCCTTTGAAGCTGAATTTCAACCTTTGATGATCTCGTTATACAACTGTATGACCATAGTGGTATGACGCAAGTGAAGATTTTCGAAACCAGCCTGGCAACCGAAAAAGGGAGATCGATGCTTGTCTGAGTTGACTCAGCTGTGCACCAGCAATTCGGACTCACAGGAGTTGAAAGGAAACCGGTTGTCTTATCATTTCTTGGCCGATCGTGCCTCAGGACTCATTTATATTTTACTAGCTTGTCTTGCGTTTCAGCTTGCAAGCAAAATGGGCAACATGACCACTAGTCAGGAACGGACTTATTTTTCCTCAACGAAAGCTGTTTTTGTAGAGCTGAACATGAACTCAATCAAAAAACCGAATCCTCGTCGACGAAAAGTCGATGTGAATTCGATGGCAAATGCACTCGAAGTCTTAACTGCTGCATCAGAGGATGATACAGCTTACAAATTCAAACGCAAGAAAGGCAAGTTTGGATCTTTTATAACATGCATTAATGGCATTGAACAAATACCAGATGAAAACATGTTTTGGATGTTTTATGTCAATGGCAAAGAAGAAGATGAAGGAGTGAACTCGTATATTCCTCATGAGAATGAAATCATCACTTTCAAGTTTGAAAAGGTCAGCAATGAAAAAAAGGTACTTTTAATGAAGAAACAATGAATACACATATAATGATTGAACAAACAATATTTGCTACTCTTATTTTCTGTAGTCTTCTTATTTTCATGATTTTTCAGTAGGCCTAATCTTAGCTACATTGTTCCTATGTAAATTTGTACTTGTGTGATAAGATGAAAAAGCCAAACAAAAGCGCTAATATTTGGGGAATTTTTGCTGCAAAGTCTTGTTTGTCCCGGCTCTTAATGCTCCGTGGGCTTTTACCCTTAAGTGTATTTCACTTGAAATGACCAATTTCCAAATAGCGCACATCTTCATCTGCGTACTTACTAAAACGCGGAACCACCCAAAACGACCAAAAACCAGCCAAAACCAGCCAAACACCAATAACTAGCCAAAAAATGCCATTTTCCCTTATTAAGGGGCAGAAAGGCCCTCAAAATCCTCAATTTTCTTCAAAAAATCATCCCTCCGTTGTAAATTTGTCTGTCCTCTTGGGGCGAAAAACGTGTACAATGCGCTTTGTTAGCTATCGATTTTCGGAATGGCAGATGGATCTTTTGTGAATCGCTCTCAGGAGCCAATTCAATCAACTGCAGCATAGTCCTGCAGCTTTTCAAGCCTATCTTCCATTAAAATTTTTTAATGTAGCTATAATGATTATCGCACGATCGATCGTGAGATTTTCTTACCTCATGATTCGAGCGAGGGAAATTTTTCATTCCGGCATTCATTCACTTTGCAGTCCTACAGACCCGTACGCGTACACCCATTGCTAAGATTTCATGGTTTTGATAAAAAAATTCTTGGAAATATTCTCGTTTAAACGGGAATTAAAGATCACTACTCATGACTTCTAACACACCTTTATTACAGCCACTTCAGGGCCGCATTTACGTTTTTTGGGGCCCTGGGCGCAAAGTTGCTTGGGGCCCTCCTAAAATACCTACGAAAAAAATATGGCGCGTGCATAGTAATTGACATCAGCCTAAGCCTGATTTTATATCGCCCAAGGCCTAAATATTCAGCAAACACCAAAAAAGTTAACTTTAACTAAAAGAAGTTTGATCTCAGGGTATTTTTGTCTGGAGGAAGGTTGAACACTTTTCTGGACTCTGCTGGTTCCATCCAAACAGAGTCTCGTTCTGATTATGAAAATTAACCAATCAGAAGCGCAGGTTCCCGAAATGGAACGTGGTTTTTCATTGGCTTAGACCATCAAACATACGAATCAGCCGCCCAAGTGATTCAAGCGAAACACAACGGTTGATGCTTGAATTGATCGTTGGAGGAAGTTCCAATGCCAGTTTGTTGGGAAAAGAAAAATGGAGGAAGCGTTAAAGGGTGCTGCTGGAAAAGTATTACAGAAACATTTCCCACATATACACGAGTTATAAACTCAGCAGTTCGAGATTTTAAGATCGATTCTCTGCCTATCAAAAGATACTTTTGCCATTCTCCCAACTGGACATGGAAAATCGCCGCCTTTCCAAATCGCGGCATTGACTGGTAGGCCGCCTTCAAAATATCAAGTCCAGCTACTAGATCTGAGATGAAAACCACTAGAAAAGTACGAATTATACATTTTAAGAAACAAATTTACATAGTTATGGTTATGATACTAAATATCTTTAAATATAACGCATTGATATTGAATAATATAACGCTTGGATTTTATCGTCACCTGAAACGACCTGAACGAAGCCTTCTCTTATACTTCATATATGTACAGAAGTTTATTCTTAATTTACTCGATCCAGATGCTCTTTCATAATTTCTTTATTTCTGTTATTCCATGAAACTTTAACCTCGTTAAAATATATTATATGATAAAGTTCTTCTAACTCTAGAGCTTTTTGAAATCAGTAATTGGGTGGCCTAAGCTTTGTTTACAGCAGGTTCAACACAGCCGTTCTTCGTTTCAAAAATGAATTATGAAATTATAACTCCATGTTCAGTTGCAGCAGCTATTTCTTTCATTTTTCCTCCCAAAAACCACTAGGTTAAACCAATTTTCGTGCACAAAATCGAGCAATATGTGAATGCATATTTTACGCACAGAGGCCTTGTTTTTCTGAAAATCCATACGTGCAGACATCAGAACAATAGAGTTGTCGTTCCAGTCGATATGTGGTGATTAATGATTACATGGAATCGCGCCTTTCATAATCAGAACGAGACTCTGTTTGGATGGAACCAGAGCCTCGTATTTTGCCCAACTTATTATTTTTTTTTATTTTGTTCTGCGGTTCCAATCTTGAGGCTCTGGTACCCGGGGTAAGCTAGGCTCGAACCCTGCCCGACCTCACTGACCTTCTGGCAGCTGGAAGGCCACAACGCCACAGCTCCAACGTGGGACTTGTTATGCTTGATTTATTCTTATCTCTAGGTTTTAGGCATGTAGTATGATTTTTGCTTGGGAGATGTAAACAACATGCAATTTAAATGTATACAGGTTTTATATAGTCAGGTTTTATATTTTACTTCCAGTTATTATAATATCTCGAGCTCTGCTCTTGTTTAAAGCTCTGCCCGAAGCCCCTTCTTGAATTTTCAAGCAAAGAGTACTGTAGCCCGACTGTGCTACATTTCTCTTGAACAAAGCACAACATTTGATTGCATGCTTATCTCGTTTAACTGCACGAACGCCACGCACAAACGACGTTGACGTTGTCTTCGTGCCGAACTTTCCTTGAAATAACCTGCATCACGATGTCATGGCTTACAGGAAACACGGTAAAGGTTCTTTTCAATCTCAAATTTAATGAACAATGTAACTTTTATCTTGATAAAGATATGTTGATGTAGAAATGATGCTTGACACGAATTGATAGGGGCCTGAATTCCATCAAATTTTATATGACAACTAGCTCATGCCCGTCCCTGACCACCGCCTCAAGGACCTCCGCCTCAAGGACCTCTGCCTCAAGGACCTCCGCCTCAAGGACCTCCGCCTCAAGGACCTCCGCCTCAAGGACCTCTGCCTCAAGGACCTCTGCCTCAACAACCTCTGCCTCGAGGACCTCTGCCTCAACAACCTCTGCCTCTCCACTTAGCTCCAAGTTGGTCCTAGTCGAGGGTCCCTTTTCCTAATGCCAGTCCCAGTCAGTTCTGTTCCTCTGTTTTAGTCCAAGGTCCTTAGTCCACAATGATGTTCCTAAGTTTCGGATTAGTCAGTGTACAGTAGTTGTCTTTGTCTATCGTCTGTTCCTTAAATAGTCCTGATATAATTGATGGTTTTCCGTCCAATTCCTTGGTCCTGTTCGTAAGTCTTGTTATTGTTCAGATGTTCAGTGCTGTTCCTTGGTCCTGCACATCAGCCTTGTTATCCTTCATGCTCCTAAGTCCAAAATTATTCATGGTATTCAGTCCTGTTCCTTCATCCTGTTCCTCAGTCTTGTTATTGTTCATGTTTCTTAGTCCTGAAATTATTCATGGTCTTGAGTCGTGTTCCTTGGTCCTATTCCTCAGTCTTGTTTCTTTTCATGTTCTTAATAGTCTTCAGTCCCATTCCTCAGTCCAGTTCCGCAGTCCTAAAATTACTCATGGTCTTAGTCCAATTTCCTTAGTCCTGTTCCTCAGTCCTGAAATTACTCATGGTCTTCAGTCCCGTTCCTTAGTCCTCTTCGTCAGTCCTGAAATTACCCATGGTCTTCAGTCCCGTTCCTTAGTCCTATTCCTTACTCCTGAAATTACCCCAGTCCCGTTCCTTAGTCCTCTTCCTCAGTCCTGAAATTACCAATGACCTTCAGTCCCGTTTCTTAGTCCTGCTCCTCAGTCCTGAAACTACCCATGGTCTTCAGTCCCGTTCCATAGTCCTTTTCCTCAGTCCTGAAATTACCAATGACCTTCAGTCCCGTTCCTTAGTCCTGCTCCTCAGTCCTGAAATTACCCATGGTCTTCAGTCCCGTTCCTTAGTCCTGTTCCTCAGTCCTGAAATTACCCATGGTCTTCAGTCCTGTTCCTTTGTCCTGTTCCACAGTCCTGAAATTACTCAGGGTCCTCAGTCCTGTTCCTTAGTCCTGCTCCTCAGTCCTGAAATTACCCATGGTCTTCAGTCCCGTTCCTTAGTCCTGTTCCACAGTCCTGAAATTACCCATGGTCTCAGTCCTGTTCCTTAGTCCTGCTCCTCAGTCCTGAAATTACCCATGGTCTTCAGTCCTGTTCCTTAGTCCTGCTCCTCAGTCCTGAAATTACCCATGGTCTTCAGTCCCGTTCCTTAGTCCTGTTCCACAGTCCTGAAATTACCCATGGTCTCAGTCCTGTTCCTTAGTCCTGCTCCTCAGTCCTGAAATTACCCATGGTCTTCAGTCCTGTTCCTTAGTCCTGCTCCTCAGTCCTGAAATTACCCATGGTCTTCAGTCCCGTTCCTTAGTCCTGTTCCACAGTCCTGAAATTACCCATGGTCTCAGTCCTGTTCCTTAGTCCTGCTCCTCAGTCCTGAAATTACCCATGGTCTTCAGTCCTGTTCCTTAGTCCTGCTCCTCAGTCCTGAAATTACCTATGGTCTTCAGCCCGTTCTTTAGTCCTGTTCCACAGTCCTGAAATTACTCATGGTCTTCAGTCCTGTTCCTTAGTCCTGCTTCTCAGTCCTGAAATTACCCATGGTCTTCAGTCCTGTTCCTTACCCATGGTCTTCAGTCCCGTTCCTTAGTCCTGTTCCTCAGTCCTGAAATTACCCATGGTCTTCAGTCCCGTTCCTTAGTCCTGTTCCACAGTCCTGAAATTACTCATGGTTCTCAGTAATGCACACTTCACAAATGTTTTCAAAAGGGTTTTTGTTTTTGCTTTGAATGAAACGCAATTCTCAATAAGCTTTTGAAATCAGGTAATGGCATTTTGTTTGAATTGAAAAGGGTAAAAGCAGTGACACAATGCGATTCAAGCCGGTTGACTGAACTTCCCTGTAAACATCAACCTAAAATCGTTTTAGATCTAGAAAAGTTGTTATTTCCCAGTAAATAATCCAGGCATATATAAAGTTTAGTAGATATATTTAGTCAGCTTCGTTACTTCTAGTCATAGTCATGAAGTAATAAGAATTTAACATACAGTAACCAGTAATCTACGTCTGGGGTGCAGACAAAAGAATATAATTGGGCAAGACAATGCCTTGTGACAAAAGAGGGGTGGTTTTCCCCGTTTACCCCAGGAACGGTAGCAGTTAGTAAAGATTTGGCAAGCGATGGCTTAACTTCAGAACGGGTTGCAGAGAAGGGTGCAGGTTTCAGAAGCGTAACGTAAACGGCAAAAAAGTTGATACTCGGACAAAAATATCGCCATGACTACTACGAAATTAGTATATAAGACTAGCCCTTGCCCGTCTAAGTGCACCGCCTCACAAGGACTCCACCTCAAGAACCACCGCCTCAAGGACCTCCGCCTCAAGAACCTCTGCCTCAAAGACCTCCGCCTCAAGGACCTCCGCCTCAACAACCTCTGCCTCTTCACTTAGCTCCTAGTTTCTAATCTTTAGTATTTGTCCTTGGTCATAGTCCAGGGTCCCTTTTCCTAGTGCCAATCACAGTTCTGTTCCTCTGTTTTAGTCCAAGGTCCTTAGTCCGCAATGATGTTCCTAAGTTTCAAATTAGTCAGTGTACAGTTCTCTTTGTCTATGGTCTTGCCTTTCCTGAAATATATGGTCTGTCGTTCCTTAATCCTGTTCATAATCATTGTTGATTTTCAGTCCCATTCCTTGGTCCTGTTCCTCAGTCTTGTTACTGTTCATGTTCCTTAATCCCGAAATTATTCATGGGGTGTCCCATTTCAGTCCCTATTCCTTTATCCTGTTTCTTAGTCCTGAAATTGCTCAAGTAACTCATGGTCTCCAGTTCCGCTCCTCAGTCCTCTTCCTCAGTCATGAAATTACCCATGGTCTCCAGTCCCATTCCTTAGTCCTGTTCCTCAGTCCTGAAATTACCCATGGTCTTCAGTCCCATTCCTTAGTCCTGTTCCTCAGTCCTGAAATGACTCACAGTTTTCAGACTCATTCCTTAATCCTGTTCCTCAGTCCTGAAATTACTCACATTCTTCAGTCCTGTTCCTAATTCCTGTTTCTCAGTCCTGAAATTATTCATGGTCTTCAGTTCCATTCCTTAGTCCTGTTCCTCAGTCCTGTAATTACTCATGGCCTTCAGTCCTGTTCCTAATTCCTGTTCCTCAGTCCTGAAATTACTCATGGTCTTCAGTCCCATTCCTTAGCCCTGTTCCTCAGTCCTGAAATTACTCATGGTCTTCAGTCACATTCTTAAGTCCTGTTCCTCAGTCCTGAAATGTCTCATGGTCTTCAGACGCATTCCTTATTCCTGTTTCTCAGTCCTGAAATTATTCATGGTCTTCTGTTCCATTCTTTAGTCCTGTCCGTCCTAAAATTACTCATGGTCTTCGGTCCCATTCCAAGTCCTGTTCCTCAGTCCTGAAATTATTCGTGGCCTTCAGTCCCATACTGTGGTCCTGTTCCTCAGTCAGTTCTGTTATTATTCATTCTCTGCAGTTCTGTTCCACATCGTTTTCCTTAGCCAAGTTCGTTGGTCAAGTTTTTATGTTGCGAAGAAAATGTTACCTTTCTAGCTGTCCTTGGCTTGTTTTCTTCCCGTTGAAAGGATCCCCCAAAGATCATGGTGGAAAATGTAGCAATATAATAAATTGAGCGCATTCTCCGTCTGATCGTGGAGAACTCGGGTTTACTGCAGGATCCTCTTTCTTGGTCTTGCTGTAGTTTATCTTGCTCAGTCCTGTATAGTCAGATACTGCTATCAAGGCAGCTTCAACTTCGTGATTGAAAGCGCTTTCAAATGCACTCTTCAAAAACCCTTTTAAAAAGTATTTTGTTTGTTTTCTTTAATGAAATGCACTTCTGAATAAGCTTTTGAAATGCGGTAATAGCATTTTGTTTCCATTGAAAGGGTTGAAAGCATTTGTGACAACGGGATTCAAACCCGTTGACTGAATATTCACGTAAACATGGACTTTGTTTGAGGAACTTTGATTGAATAATATTAATACCAAACGAATTTTAAAATTATTCCGAAGCAAGTTTTAGTGATCGAGAAGTCTCCCGGTCCTCCGGAAAGCATTTCCAACAGGAAAATCACAGAAATAAAAAATTCTGATCCTCTCGTGAGGGGAATCGATCTCCTGCCTCCCACAACCCGCATCACGAAACAGGAGCCTTTACCAACAGAGCTATTTTCACGGCTTTCAGATTTCGATAATCCCTTTAGAAAAACAATCGGGCCATTGTTCAAACAGGCACCAATGACGCACTTCAAAGAGGGGTTAGCCCCAATTACCCCAGAAGCGAGAGAAGTTAGCAAAAAACGAAAGGGTGATGACACGCCTACCCCACGGTCGGCAGGGCAGGATGCAAGTCGGAAAGGCGTACCACTTACAACGTCGGCGGGCGATGGTTACAAAATCGGTTTCCATGGAAATTACCATTTTAGTATAGAGAGACTAGCTCATGCCCGTCTCTGACCACCGCCTCATAGAACCACCGCCTCGTAGAACCACCGCCTCAAGGACCTCTGCCTCAAGGACCTCTGCCTTAAGAACCTGCGCTTGAACAAACTTAGCTTCTCGACTTAGCTCCTAGTTTCTAATATTGAGTATTTTTCCTTGGTCATAGTCCAGGGTCCCTTTTCCTAGTGCCAATCACAGTTCTGTTCCTCTGTTTTAGTCCAAGGTCCTTAGTCCGCAATGATGTTCCTAGTTTCAAATTAGTTAGTGTACAGCAGTTCTCTTTGTCTATGGTCTGTTCCGTCAATAGTCCTGAAATAATTGATGGTCTTCTGTCCCGTTCCTTGGTCCTGTTCGTCAGTCTTGATATTGTTCAGATTTTCTATCCCATTCCTTGGTCATGTTCCTCAGACTTGTTACTGTTCATGTTCCTTAGTCCTGAAATTATTCACGGGGTCCTGTCCCATTTCTTTGTCCTGTGTCTTATTCATAAAACTATTGAAGGTCTTCACCCCTTAGTCTAGTTCGTAAACTTTGTTATTTTTCACATTACTTAGTCCTGAAATTATTCATGGTCTTCAGTCCCATTCCTTAGTCCTGTTCCTCAGTCCTGAAATTATTCAGTGTCTTGAGTCCCATTCCTTAGTCCTGTTCCTCAATCCTGAAATGACTCACAGTTTTCAGACTCATTCCTTATTCCTGTTCCTCAGTCTTGTAATTACTCATGGTCTTCAGTCCTGTTCCTAATTCCTGTTCCTCAGTCCTGAAATTACTCATGGTCTTCAGTCCCATTCCTTAGTCCTGTTCCTCAGTCCTGAAATTATTCATGGCCTTGGTCCTGTTCCTCAGTACCATGGTCTTCAGTCCCATTCCTTAGTCCTGTTCCTCAGTCCTGAAATTACTCATGGTCTTCAGTCCCATTCTTAAGTCCTGTTCGTCAGTCCTGAAATGTCTCATGGTCTTCAGACGCATTCCTTATTCCTGTTTCTCAGTCCTGAAATTATTCATGGTCTTCTGTCCCATTCTTTAGTCCTGTCCGTCCTAAAATTACTCATGGTCTTCGGTCCCATTCCAAGTCCTGTTCCTCAGTCCTGAAATTATTCGTGGCCTTCAGTCCCATACTGTGGTCCTGTTCCTCAGTCTTGTTATTATTCATTCTCTGCAGTTCTGTTCCACATCGTTTTCCTTAGCCAAGTTCGTTGGTCAAGTTTTTATGTTGCGAAGAAAATTTTACCTTTCTAGCTGTCCTTGGCTTGTTTCCTTCCCGTTGAAAGGATCCCCCAAAGATCATGATAGAAAACGTAGCAATATAATAAATTGAGCGCATTCTCCGTCTGATCGTGGAGAACTCGGGTTTACTGCAGGATCCTCTTTCTTGGTCTTGCTGTAGTTTATCTTGCTCAGTTCTGTATAGTCAGATACTGCTATCAAGGCAGCTTCAACTTCGTGATTGCATTTGGAAAGTGCTTTCAAATGCACTCTTCAAAAACCCTTTTAAAAGTATTTTGTTTGTTTTCTTTGAATGAAATGCACTTCTGAATAAGCTTTTGAAATGCGGTAATGGCATTTTGTTTCCATTGAAAGGGTTGAAAGCATCTGCACAACGCGATTCAAACCGGTTGACTGAATATTCACGTAAACATGGACTTTGTTTGAGGAACTTTGATTGAATAATATTAATACCAAACGAATTTTAAAATTATTCCGAAGCAAGTTTTAGTGATCGAGAAGTCTCCCGGTCCTCCGGAAAGCATTTTCAACAGGAAAATCACAGAAATAAAAAATTCTGATCCTCTCGTGAGGGGAATCGATCTCCTGCCTCCCACAACACGCATCACGAAACAGGAGCCCTTACCAACAGAGCTATTTTCACGGGTTTCAGATTTCGATAATCCCTTTAGGAAAACAATCGGGTCATTGTTCAAACAGGCACCAATGACGCACTTCAAAGAAGGGTTAGCCCCAATTACCCCAGAAGCGAGAGAAGTTTGCAAAAAACGAAAGGGTGATGACACGCCTACCCCACGGTCGGCCGGGCGGCGAAAAAGTCGCAAAATCGTACCATTCCCAACTTCGGAGGAGTGACTGAGACAAAATCGGTTTCCATGGAAATTACCATTTTAGTATAGTAGACTAGCTCATGCCCGTCTCTGACCACCGCCTCATAGAACCACCGCCGCGTAGAACCACCGCCTCAAGGACCTCTGCCTCAAGGACCTCTGCCTTAAGAACCTGCGCTTGAACAAACTTTGCTTCTCGACTTAGCTCCTAGTTTCTAATATTGAGTATTTTTCCTTGGTCATAGTCCAGGGTCCCTTTTCCTAGTGCCAATCACAGTTCTGTTCCTCTGTTTTAGTCCAAGGTCCTTAGTCCGCAATGATGTTCCTAGTTTCAAATTAGTTAGTGTACAGCAGTTCTCTTTGTCTATGGTCTGTTCCGTCAATAGTCCTGAAATAATTGATGGTCTTCTGTCCCGTTCCTTGGTCCTGTTCGTCAGTCTTGATATTGTTCAGATTTTCTATCCCATTCCTTGGTCCTGTTCCTCAGACTTGTTACTGTTCATGTTCCTTAGTCCTGAAATTATTCATGGGGTCCTGTCCCATTTCTTTGTCCTGTGTCTTATTCCTAAATCTATTCAAGATCTTCACCCTTAGTCTAGTTCGTAAACTTTGTTATTTTTCACATTACTTAGTCCTGATATTATTCATGGTCTTCAGTCCCATTCCTTAGTCCTGTTCCTCAGTCCTGAAATTACTCAGTGTCTTGAGTCCCATTCCTTAGTCCTGTTCCTTAGTTCTGAAATGACTCACAGTTTTCAGACTACCATTCCTTATTCCTGTTTCTCAGTCCTGAAATTATTCATGGTCTTCAGTCCCATTCCTTAAGTCCTGTTCCTCAGTCCTGAAATTACTCACTGAAATGTCTTCTTCAGTCCTGTTCCTAATTCCTGTTTCTCAGTCCTGAAATTATTCATGGTCTTCAGTCCCATTCCTTAGTCCTGTTCCTCAGTCCTGAAATTACCCATGGTCTTCAGTCCTGTTCCTAATTCCTGTTCCTGTTCCTCAGTCCTGAAATTCTTATCCCATGGTCTTCAGTCTTCCATTCCTTAGTCCTGTTCCTCAGTCCTGAAATTACTCATGGCCTTCAGTCCTGTTCCTTATTCCTGTTCCTCAGTCCTGAAATTACTCATGGTCTTCAGTCCCATTCCTTAGTCCTGTTCCTCAGTCCTGAAATTACTCATGGTCTTCAGTCCCATTCTTAAGTCCTGTTCCTCAGTCCTGAAATGTCTCATGGTCTTCAGTTGTTCCTTATTCCTGTTTCTCAGTCCTGAAATTATTCATGGTCTTCTGTCCCATTCTTTAGTCCTGTACGTCCTAAAATTACTTATGGTCTTCGGTCCCATTCCAAGTCCTGTTCCTTAGTCCTGAAATTATTCGTGGTCTTCAGTCCCATACTGTGGTCCTGTACCTCAGTCTTGTTATTGTTCGTTCTCTGCAGTTCTGTTCCACATCGTTTTCCTTAGCCAAGTTCGTTGGTCAAGTTTTTATGTTGCGAAGAAAATTTTACCTTTCTAGCTGTCCTTGGCTTGTTTCCTTCCCGTTGAAAGGTCCCCCAAAGATCATGATAGAAAACGTAGCAATATAATAAATTGAGCGCATTCTCCGTCTGATCGTGGAGAACTCGGGTTTACTGCAGGATCCTCTTTCTTGGTCTTGCTGTAGTTTATCTTGCTCAGTCCTGTATAGTCAGATACTGCTATCAAGGCAGCTTCAACTTCGTGATTGCATTTGGAAAGTGCTTTCAAATGCACTCTTCAAAAACCCTTTTAAAAAGGGTTTTGTTTGTTTTCTTTGAATGAAATGCACTTCTGAATAAGCTTTTCAAATCTGGTAATGGCATTTTGTTTCCATTGAAAGGGTTGAAAGCATTTGCACAACATGATTCAAGCCGGTTGACTGAATATTCATGTAAACATGGACTTTGTTTGAGGAACTTTGATTGAAAAATATTAATACCAAACGAATTTTAAAATTATTCCGAAGCAAGTTTTAGTGATCGAGATGTCTCCCGGTCCTCCGGAAAGCATTTTCAACAGGAAAATCACAGAAATAAAAAATTCTGATCCTCTCGTGAGAGGAATCGATCTCCTGCCTCCCACAACCTGCATCACGAAACAGGAGCCCTTACCAACAGAGCTATTTTCACGGCTTTCAGATTTCGATAATCCCTTTAGGAAAACAATCGGGCGATTGTTCAAACGGGCACCAATGACGCACTTCAAAGAAGGGTTAGCCCCAATTACCCCAGAAGCGAGAGCAGTTTGCAAAAACGAAAGGGCGATGACACGCCTACCCCACGGTCGGCAGGGCGGCGAAAAGTCGGAAAAGCGTACCACCACGACAACGGCGGAGGAATGAAGGTTACAAAATCGGTTGCCATGGAAATTACCATTTTAGTATAAGAGACTAGCTCATGCCCGTCTCTGACCACCGCCTCATAGAACCACCGCCGCGTAGAACCACCGCCTCAAGGACCTCTGCCTCAAGGACCTCTGCCTTAAGAACCTGCGCTTGAACAAACTTTGCTTCTCGACTTAGCTCCTAGTTTCTAATATTGAGTATTTTTCCTTGGTCATAGTCCAGGGTCCCTTTTCCTAGTGCCAATCACAGTTCTGTTCCTCTGTTTTAGTCCAAGGTCCTTAGTCCGCAATGATGTTCCTAGTTTCAAATTAGTTAGTGTACAGCAGTTCTCTTTGTCTATGGTCTGTTCCGTCAATAGTCCTGAAATAATTGATGGTCTTCTGTCCCGTTCCTTGGTCCTGTTCGTCAGTCTTGATATTGTTCAGATTTTCTATCCCATTCCTTGGTCCTGTTCCTCAGACTTGTTACTGTTCATGTTCCTTAGTCCTGAAATTATTCATGGGGTCCTGTCCCATTTCTTTGTCCTGTGTCTTATTCCTAAATCTATTCAAGATCTTCACCCCTTAGTCTAGTTCGTAAACTTTGTTATTTTTCACATTACTTAGTCCTGATATTATTCATGGTCTTCAGTCCCATTCCTTAGTCCTGTTCCTCAGTCCTGAAATTACTCAGTGTCTTGAGTCCCATTCCTTAGTCCTGTTCCTTAGTTCTGAAATGACTCACAGTTTTCAGACAGTCCTGAAATTATTCATTCCTTATTCCTGTTTCTCAGTCCTGAAATTATTCATGGTCTTCAGTCCCATTCCTTAATCCTGTTCCTCAGTCCTGAAATTACTCACGTTCTTCAGTCCTGTTCCTAATTCCTGTTCCTCAGTCCTGAAATTACTCATGGTCTTCAGTCCCATTCCTTAATTCCTGTTCCTCAGTCCTGAAATTACTCATGGTCTTCAGTCCCATTCTTAAGTCCTGTTTCAGTCAGTCCTGAAATTCCTTATTCCTGTTTCTCATGGTCTTCTGTTCCATTCTTTAGTCCTGTCCGTCCTAAAATTACTCATGGTCTTCGGTCCCATTCCAAGTCCTGTTCCTCAGTCCTGAAATTATTCGTGGCCTTCAGTCCCATACTGTGGTCCCGTTCCTCAGTCTTGTTATTATTCATTCTCTGCAGTTCTGTTCCACATCGTTTTCCTTAGCCAAGTTCGTTGGTCAAGTTTTTATGTTGCGAAGAAAATTTTACCTTTCTAGCTGTCCTTGGCTTGTTTCCTTCCCGTTGAAAGGATCCCCCAAAGATCATGATAGAAAACGTAGCAATATAATAAATTGAGCGCATTCTCCGTCTGATCGTGGAGAACTCGGGTTTACTGCAGGATCCTCTTTCTTGGTCTTGCTGTAGTTTATCTTGCTCAGTCCTGTATAGTCAGATACTGCTATCAAGGCAGCTTCAACTTCGTGATTGCATTTGGAAAGTGCTTTCAAATGCACTCTTCAAAAACCCTTTTAAAAAGTATTTTGTTTGTTTTCTTTGAATGAAATGCACTTCTGAATAAGCTTTTGAAATGCGGTAATGGCATTTTGTTTCCATTGAAAGGGTTGAAAGCATTTGTGACAACGGGATTCAAGCCGGTTGACTGAATATTCACGTAAACATGGACTTTGTTTGAGGAACTTTGATTGAATAATATTAATACCAAACGAATTTTAAAATTATTCCGAAGCAAGTTTTAGTGATCGAGAAGTCTCCGGTCCTCCGGAAAGCATTTTCAACAGGAAAATCACAGAAATAAAAAATTCTGATCCTCTCGTGAGGGGAATCGATCTCCTGCCTCCCACAACCCGCATCACGAAACAGGAGCCTTTACCAACAGAGCTATTTTCACGGGTTTCAGATTTCGATAATCCCTTTAGGAAAACAATCGGGCCATTGTTCAAACAGGCACCAATGACGCACTTCAAAGAGGGGTTAGCCCCAATTACCCCAGAAGCGAGAGAAGTTTGCAAAAAACGAAAGGGTGATGACACGCCTACCCCACGGTCGGCCGAGCGGCGAAAAAGTCGGAAAATCGTACCACTTCCAGGTCGGAGGAGTGACTAACACAAAATCGGTTTCCATGGAAATTACCATTTTAGTATAAGAGACTAGCTCTTGCCCGTGTAAGACCACCGCCTCATGAGGACCACCGCCTCTGATGAACTCCGCCAATAAGAGCTTCGACCTAAAAGACACTGTGCATTGAGGTGGCTATATTTTCTGTTAATCAAAATCTTGATCTCAATCTTAATGTTAGTCTAGTCTTAATCTTAGTCTTCAAGTTAAATGGAATCTTAATCTTAACTTCTACCTGAATTGGAATGTTAACCTTAATGTTAATCTAAATGTTAATCTTAATCTTAATCTTAATCTGAATCTGTATCTGAATCTAAATCTGAATCTAAATCTGAATCTTAATTCTAACCTTAATCTTAAGGTTAATCTTAATCTTAGTCTTAGTTAATCTTGAACTCCATCTTAATATTAGTCTTAGTCTTTGTTAGTCTTGGTCTAAGTATCAGTATTTCATTTTGAAATTAAACTTAAAGTTCATTTTGAAATGAGTCTTTATCTGAACCTTGATGTTAATCTTGATGTAAATGTGAAATAACGTTGAAACTTGAACTTTATGTTTAGGCTGTTCTTTATCGCCAGATGCAATAATGCCAATGTCAAACTTTATCATCATCTTAATTCATCTTCATACTCTTAGATGCCAAATAAACGTCCTCCGGTTTATTAATTTTGAGTTTTTCCCCACCCACAGGGCCTTAGTAGGACCCCCCTATTTATTAATTTTTGAAGAAACAAGTTCACTTGTGATAGGATGAAACTACGTTTATTAATTGCCGACATTGATTTGGACCCCGTTGGTATACCTAATGGTATTGGCCTTAATGTAAATATTAAT
Source organism: Chrysaora quinquecirrha (assembly GCA_014526335.1). Classification (NCBI taxonomy): domain Eukaryota; kingdom Metazoa; phylum Cnidaria; class Scyphozoa; order Semaeostomeae; family Pelagiidae; genus Chrysaora; species Chrysaora quinquecirrha. The sequence continues at coordinate 389,505 of JACTAT010000352.1, read as the reverse complement.
AAAATTGAAATTTAATATAATTTATAATTTAAAATAATTTAATATAATTCTAAATTCTTCAGCTACAATAAAACTTTAAATTAAATGAAAGATGAAATGAAAATGAAAATAAAATCCAAATGAACATGAAAGTTAGTGTCAGTGTTGAGAGATAAATTGAAAATAAATTTATAATTGAAAAGATATGAGTAAAAATAGATCTAAAGATTTGAGTCATTCCAAAAGCCTTCTTGTTTTGTCAAAGTGACTTTTTGTTATTAGAAAAATTGTAAAATATTTAAATCACAAAAACAAAACACCAAAAATTGCCTTTGAGGGGACTGCCATATTTCTTAGTAGAGGATAATCTCCAGGTGGTCCTAATATTCATAGAAGGAACAACAAAACACGTTAAAAATAATGTCAAAACAAACTAAAAATTATACCCAAAGCAAATTTTAGTTCCCAGACATCTCGGACTTTTGAAAACATTTCCAACACAAAAACGACAGAAATAAATTGAAAGTAAATTTATAATTGAAAAGATATGAGTAAAAATAGATCTGAAGGTTTGAGTCATTCCAAAAAGCCTTCTTGTTGTGTCAAAGTGACATTTAGATATTAAAGAAATTGTAAAATATTTAGATCGCAAAAACAAAAACACCAAAAATTTGTCCTGGAGGGGACTTGAACTCCGATCTCCCGGTTAGCAAGCGAGCATTTAACCACTCGGCTACACAGCCGTTTGCTTAGAGTGCAACAATCTCCTAGTGGTCCTAATATTCATGAAAGGGAAAAACAAAACACGATAAAAAAATATGTCCAACGAACTTAAAAATTTAACCAAAAGCAAATTTTAGTTACCAGACGACTCCTCGGCCTTTTGAAAACATTTCAAACACGAAAATAAGAGAAATAAAAAAATTCGAGAGAAAAAGACTTTCCCTTGAGGGGAGTCGAACTCCCAACTCTGCATCGCAGCTCACGAGACACGCCGCCTTACCGACCGTGCCACTGTGCGTTGTTGTGGTTTAGTGATAATCCTCCTAGTGAGAACAATCGGGCGATTGTTCAAACAGGCACCAATGACGCACTTCAAAGAAGGGTTAGCCCCAATTACCCCAGAAGCGAAAGAAGTTTGCAAAAACGAAAGAGGCGATGACACGCCTACCCCACTGTCGGCCGAGCAGCGAAAAAGTCGGAAAAGCGTACCACTTACGACTTGGGAGGAGTGACGGTCGAAAAACCGGTTTCCATGGAAATTACCATTTTAGTATAAGAGAAATAAGAAACTCAGTACCTACTACCATCAATATTGACTAAGAGACTTTCAGTACTCGACCAAATATAATAAGAAACTCGCAGATCTCAACAATTTCACCGGTGGGTGACAATTTTAAGTATTTGAAATATAGCCTCGAGAAACAAGGAACTTCTGCTGTTATGTTTTACAAAAAGCAGCTACGCTGTATTTATCAAGTTTAAGGGTCGATTACCTGTTTGAAACAATAACATTTTGATCCCTAAGAAACTGCTTAGAATCTTTCAGTACCAAAAGTCTCAAAAATTTAAGAAACTTTGGTACTAGAAAAGTCTTAGCTTAGAAAAGTCTTATAAAAAGAAAAGAGTGTAGCAATGGTACTGTAATTATGGTACTGCTTTTCCGGAATTTTAGAAAATTTAAGCTATGAACGTATGAAACAATAGGTTCGAGTTGGTTATATTGACATAATGATTAATATACGAGTTATATTTTTACAATTTATTTCAGTTTCAAATTGCCATGGATACAACCAATTTAAGGGTCTATAATTCGTCAACGAAAGCTGTTTTCATCGAGCTGAACATGGACTCAATCAAAAAACCGAATCCTCGTCGACGCAAAGTCGATTGGTCGATGTGAATTCTAACGCAAACGTACTGGATGTCCTAACTGCTGCTTCAGAAGAAGATTCAGCTTACAAATTTAGAGACAAGAAATGCATGTTTGGAACTGTTATAACAGGTATTAATGGCATTGAACAAATACCAGAAGCAAACATGTTCTGGATGTTGTACGTTAATGGTAAAGAGGCAGATGAAGGAGTGAGCTCATTTGTTCCTAATGAAAATGACGTCATCACATTCAAGTTTGAAAAGGTCAGCAACGGACAAAAGTTAGTTTTGCTAAGAAAAAACAATGAAATTATGACAAATCTGACAAAGCGATATTAATTTTAAAATTTTTCATGTCTGATATCTATAAATTTATTTTTTGATTAGTTTTCCAAATTGTGTAACATAAACTTTCTTTATAAGCTTTAGAGTAACCTTTTAACAATTTGCAGCATTTGACCTTTGACCTGTTAGGTCTTCTGTGGCCCTGTAATCTGGTTGTTTAGCTGGCCGAGCGGTATAGCCGATAAACAATAACAAAATACAAGATAAGAAATGACGATGAGAGAGATACCAATATTTCCAGAGCTGTTTCGATTCCAATATTTCCAGAGCTGTTTCGATTCCAATGTTCATAAACATCAAAGTACAAGGTTAAGTAAACGGCAGAACAACATGTTAAATGCCACCTTTCTCAAGTGCAGCACAAACAGTTAAACAACACTCAGGCTCCCATGTCCTGAAAAACGATGACTAACTACATTAGTCACAAAATACACAATAAAACAACAACAGCACCTCGGCAAGATCTTTCTCAAGTACCTTGCCTCGGTCTACTTAACCTAGACTCCTCAGTCCTTTCTGCTACATCTTCTCAGTTTGAATCCACACTCCGAGCTCTCTCTAAACTCTCTCTCTCTCTCTCTGATCTCTCTGAATTACAGTTAAAATACAGGCTAAATATATACGGATAAATTACTGACTAAGCATGACAGAACAATCTAGAAAAGTTATAAACAAATATGCAATGTTACCTAAAATACAAGGAAGTAATGATGACAGTGCATTAACGAAGTAAAACAAGTAATACGTGATAACAATGGGAACAATAGAACGGAATGCTGACTAACTATGCATGACGCAACTAAGATACCTAGAAAATGCGATTACGTAATGTGCTAAATACACAGTAAATCTAACAAAAAACCTAAAGATGATTCTAGAAAATACGAGAAAAATGGAAATAGAAATACATTTTAATGAAACATATAGTCCTAAAAAGTAGCTGTATTACAGCCCTTGTCCCTTTTAGCTTACTTTGGATTCTTTTAACTATGTTGATACTGGCAGAATCTTGCTTCTTGATGCATTTACTAATTTGATCTCATCACCTAATCTTAAGTGCGGACTGCTTACTAGAGACATGAAATCACTCCGACACTATCATAGGCTGGTAAAGGGGGGGTTCAGGATCACGAATCATAGACAGGGTTTTTTCCGCAACAATCTAGCAAAGAGGGTAACCGGGGGTTTTTTAATTGAAATCTACTAAAAAAAGGTCGGAGAACACAAATCCAAGATGGGCCCTCAAAAACTTTCGCCGGAAGTACCCTTAATTAACGCCCAATTATGCCTAATTAAGTCAATTAAAAAAGTTCCACTTTTTCAAATCTGACTGATGCAATATGTAGATCTTGAAACGTTGAGCAAAATTGTCTTTGACTGTATTTCAATACAACCTACCAGTTTCGAGGAAAACTCGTTTGAAATAATGATGACGTCATCGTCCTAAGGCCCAATATGGGCGTTTATCAACTCGCGTAACTTCACAAATAGTGGTCGAATCGTCAAAAAACCGCTTACAATGCGATACGTGTATGTATGACAGCATAATAAGCATAATAAGCCCCACAGCAAGTTTGGAAAAACGAAGAAAGGGGGTTCACTGCATAAACAATAGGAATCCCATTATGAATACTGTATAACAAATTTGACCTCTCGCCATTTCAAGCAGGTTTGATATTAAAACTTCAAATCTCGAACACGAGTAGTCCTTCACAACGCCTTTTGGCTCATGGATGACTGGGCATCATTTTGGTACCATTATGACGTCATTTGCCCCTATGACGTCATCGGACACTTTTATGATGTCACAACCACACCCAATAATCATCATTCTGCTGTCTTAGCGTACATTTATCGCATAATTAGTGGTTTTGTGACTATTGCACCCCAACCTATAAAGTTATACAAGCTGAAATGTAGAATCCAGGTCTGTACTGATCATAATGGTGATGACGTCATCATAATTTCAAACGAGTTTTTTCGAAATTGGTAGGTCGTATTGAAATAGAGTCAAAGACAATTTTACTCAGCATTTCAAAGTCTACATATTGCAGTAATTAGATTTGAAAAAGTGCGACTTTTTTGATTGACTTCATAAGGCCTAATTAGGCATTAATTAAGGCTACTTCCGGTGAAAATTTTTGAAGGCCCATCTTGGATTCGTGTTCTCCGACCTTTTTTTAGTAGATTTCATTGAAAAAACCCAAGGTTACCCTCTTTGCTAGATTGTTGCGGAAAAAACCCTGTCTATCACGGAGATAGAAATGTTGGCCATTCACGTTTCACATTAAAAAAATACGGCATTTCCCGATAGGAAAATATGGTCAATCACATTTCACGAAGATCCTTTGCCATCCTCTTTACGTTTCCCGATGAAAAAATATGACCTATCGTGTTTTCCAGAAAACCCTTTACCATCACTATGCTTCTATTGACTATGCTTAGGAATATACTTGCACTTACTTAGGAGCATACTTTCTTCCGCAGGAATTGAATAATTCTTCTTCTTGGACAAAGGGAATGTTTCATACCACTCAAGTTTTTGCGGAGGACGGAGAAGTCCACTTTCTTCCACAGGAATTGAATAATTCTTCTTCTTGGACAAAGGACATGTTTCATGCCACTCATTGTTTTGCGGAGGAAGGAGGAGTCCATTTTCTTCCGCAGGAATTGAAAAATTCTGCGTCTTAGACAAAGGTGTTTTATCCCATTTAAGGTTTTGCGGAGGAGCCCACTTAATTGCGCAGGAATTGAATAGTTCTGCCTTTTGGACAAAAGAGATGTTTCATGCCCGTTTGAATCCTTTTTATGTTTGAAGAATTCAAACATTATGCAGGGGTTTTCGGCAAACCGGAAGAAATAGACCTAGATAGATAGATAGATAGATAGATAGATACCTAGATACCTAGGAATCAGGAATGTTGTAACAATAAGATCGGAATTTCTATTCTCTATGTAGGAATTTCTATTCTCTATGTGCACAATGAAAACAATCGTTTCATTGAATCACTGAATTCCCTATTGTTCTGCATCTGTACTCAGCCTCGTAAACGAATTTAATGAATAACTCCCGCCCTGCTGTACCTAGAAACGCGTTTCTTTTTTTGAACGAAGCCTTTTCGGCCAAAAAAGTGCAAGCCGTTTTATTCTAAATGTTTTTGGTCCTGCAATGTGGTCAAAATTTCGATTTGCTCTTGATTTCGAAGTGTTTGGTTTCATTGCGGACATATATTGTTAGTTGAACTCAACCAATTGTGCTCCTTTGTTCTACCAAAGTTGTTTACCACTCAATTACAAGCCACTTGCGTAAAAGCAATTTGTCCATGTATCTCTAAAAGCTGGAACAAAGAATGAAGTCAGGAACGATCGGGAATGAGCGGGAAACAGTGGTTTTCTGCGGAAGGGAACGGAGGGAATAAGTGCGAACAAGCACGAGGAAACATGTATATAAAGCGGGAATCAGTGGCAATTATTGCTAACAGGAGAAAACAAGGATGGTTAGGCGGCTAGGGAACGAAGTCGGATCTGGTAGGAATCAGATGTGTCGAGGGGGTACAGCTGGATTTGGATTCAGTTAGAATCAGGTTAAAAATGCGAGAACAGGGCCGAAATTTGTTGCAACTCTATTCTGTTCATTGCAATCTCCTAGGCATGATCTCATTCTTCAAACATGGCTAATGGGTACCTTTAATTTTATCTAAGCACTTTGTCATCAAACAGCCCTAAGTTCTAGTTGAATTGAAACCTGCTCTTGCTGGTCTGGGAATTAAGTTTCAGTTTTTTCGCAACTATTCTGTGGTCATGGATAACAGGGAATACGGTAAAGGTTTTGAATCTTTTATTTAATGAACAATGTTACTTTTATTTTGATAATTGATATTGGCAACCTGTTTACACGAGAAAATGCAGAACGGGCTGGTCTCGTTTTCACTTGAAGCCAGAACGTTTGACACCAAATTATAATCGTGCTTGCTCGCCTCATAAAAAGGCCCCCAAGGGGAAATTTATGTTTTTGGGATTTTCTGCACGAAGGAAGCTCTGGCGGGTGTTTAAGGCATCATTTTTGAACCTGTTTATATGAGGCAAGCCAGCCCGGATGACCTGATTAGGAGATCGAGCCAGACCAGGTGGCCCTCAGGCTGATCAGAATCGGGAGAAATTTCTCCTATGAAAATTTTCTTTGGACATAGACTAGGCATATTTCATTGTTGGCGTTCGTCCGTTTCTCTGTTCAACGTGTACATCAAATTTTGATAAAATAGTTTTATTTGATGTATTGCCATTCTGAAATTTCTTAAAAATTCAACCTAAGAGTGTTCGATTTCTGGGGGGTACCCTAGGGGGGGGGAATAACTTGAATGGACTATGAATGGACGGGGGTGTGCCGGCCAAATTTCGGAAACCCACCCACTTACAAAATATACTTTTACAGAAACAGACTCTCTTTTATGAGTAAAAATGAGCGGAATATGAGAATAATGAGACTTTCTAGGCCTTATGATTGCTTCATCTTTGACGCGATTTTACCACTTTTCTGACTGACATAGAGTTAAATTTTTGAGTTTTCTTCAATTTGCCGCCCACTTTTATGGGGTTTTGGGAAGAATCATACCCATGTTTAGAGAATTTCAGGGCCAAAAACCTACCCATATGGGTGGCACATACCCGTACCCAAATTATACTAAGCACCCCCCCCCCCCCTTCGGATGTTCGACTCATTTTTATTGACAGTAACTACAAAATAAGAAGTGTAAAATTTGTTCAATGTATTTTAGATCTAATCTGCCATGATGGTATGGATACAACCAATTTGAAGATGTATCATTCGTCAACGAAACCTGTTTTTATCGAGCTGAATATGGACTCAATCAAAAAACAGAATCCTCTTCGACGCAGAGTGTATGTGAATTCTCACGCAAGCGCACTGGATGTCATAATTGCTGCTTCAGGAGAAGATTCAGCATACAAATTCAAACACAGGAAAGGCAAGTTTTCGGACATTTTTATTAAAGGTATTAATGGCATTGAAGAAATACCAGAAGAAAACATGTTTTGGATCCTGTACATTAATGGTAAACAGGTAGATGAACAATTGGACTCAATTGCTCTGGATAGAAATGACGTCATCACAATGAAGTTTGAAAAAGTCTGCAAGGAAGAAAAGTCAGAACAATAAAATTATGAAAACCTGACAAAACACTCATTATGTAAAATGTTTCATGTTTGTATTCTCCCCAACTTTTTTTATTATCATTACTTTTTTCCAGTTTGCTTATGTTTACTGTAAAATTGCGATTAACAGCGGAAACATTGTCAGGCATATAAACGTCAGAATATAAATGTTAGAAACAGACGGAAACAATTGACTGAGGTGGAATTTTTACGCAGATGCAGATCGACATGCACCAATCAGAAAAGTGAAGGTAGACTGGTATGGTAGTCTGATTTTGAACAATAATCAGCTCACAGGAAACAGCGGATGACCAATAAGAATTTATTGAAGGGTCCAAGTGAAAATGCTTAGATGAAACAAGGATCTACAATCTTGGACAAAATATATTGGAACGGCCGAAATAGTCTGCTATTATCAATTGATTCTCCCTTCTCCCCCCTTACAATGTTGCTTTGTGTGAAAGTTGTCTTGCTCTACAATCAACATTGTTTTGGGAGTAAAAGGGGGGAAGAATTGGAGTTATGGAAGTAGAAAATCAATGGAATAGGCCATATTTACGGTGGCCCATTAGTGCCATTACCGTGTTCCGAGTTCCGTGTTCCGTGTTCCGACTTTTTCGACTACTTCCGAGTTCCGACTTTTCTGACTAGTTCCGAGTTCCGACTTGAGCACTTGCATCCAGGGGGTAACTAGATAGACCTTCTGCACCTTCCTTCATTGTCTCCATATACAGTACTTTCAAATTATAGTAGCGTGGTTGCCCCTGGAATTTTTCATTTTCTGACGAGTTCCGAGTTCCGACTTTTCGACTAGTTCCGACTTTTTCGACTACTTCCGAGTTCCGACTTTTTCGACTACTTCCGAGTTCCGACTTTTTCGACTACTTCCGAGTGTGCTTATGTTCGGGGGGGAGGCACTACAGGGCTCGCCGCACGTGACATCAGGAATCATCGTGACATCAAGACAAGATGGCGGCATCGCTATGTGCGTCGTCATCCTCGTCGCAATCGAATGGCGAAGATGGGCCCCATCTGATGGGGCAGAGGAAGTTGAAGACGCTGCCCATGCCAAAGCGTGTAAGGTATGTACAAGTATACAAAGTATAAATTTGTGAAGGATATGGAAAAGACGGCCAAATTTATTAGGATGCCTTGAAAGGCCTTAGGCGAAGGCCTACAAAAATCTGTCTAGCAGGGAGTTTGAAATTTACGTAATTGCAGTATCTATGTAAAACAAATCATATTCCTTACTACTGTGAGTTATACGTAGTATTGCTATGACCATCGTTACATCATCCTACAGTTATGGCCACCGTACAATGTTTCTTTTTATCCCCTTCCCCTGTAAGTTTGCAATGCTTTGTTAATCAATTGTCTTCTACTGATTTATTGACAGTACTGTATCAACTGTGGTGTGATGTTGCAGGGATCAAACAAGTTTTGCCATTCTTGTGGCAAAATGCAAGACCTTCGCCTAAGGCCTTTCAAGGCATCCTAATAACTTCGGCCGTCTTTTCCATATCCTTCACAAATTTATACTTTGTATACTTGTACATACCTTACACGCTTTGGCATGGGCAGCGTCTTCAACTTCCTCTGCCCCATCAGATGGGGCCCATCTTCGCCATTTGATTGCGACGAGGATGACGACGCACATAGCGATGCCGCCATCTTGTCTTGATGTCACGATGATTCCTGATGTCACGTGCGGCGAGCCCTGTAGTGCCTCCCCCCCGAACATAAGCACACTCGGAAGTAGTCGAAAAAGTCGGAACTCGGAAGTAGTCGAAAAAGTCGGAACTCGGAAGTAGTCGAAAAAGTCGGAACTAGTCGAAAAGTCGGAACTCGAACTCGTCAGAAAATGAAAAAATTCCAGGGGGCAACCACGCTACTATAATTTGAAAGTACTGTATATGGAGACAAAGAAGGAAGGTGCAGAAGGTCTACCTAGTTACCCCCTGGATGCAAGTGCTCAAGTCGGAACTCGGAACTAGTCAGAAAAGTCGGAACTCGGAAGTAGTCGAAAAAGTCGGAACACGGAACACGGAACTCGGAACACGGTAATGGCACTAATGGGCCTTGTTCCAAATATTTCGTCCAAGATTGTAGCTCTGCCAATTATTTGAAAGTAATTTTCTGCACGCTAGGTGATCCAGTAAATGTGTCCTATGGCAGCATTATGCTTAAGGCTGGTTTGTTGATTAGACTTACGGGGTCAGTTGCTCCCTTAATTTGTGCTGACAAATGTCAGTTGGAACATGCTGTTTGATCCTATCTCCTAATCTTTGGGAAGTGCGACCTACATACTTGGTATCACACCAGCACAAAAATTCACAAATAACCGAGCGTCATGGTCAGTGCCTAAGTATGTATTATGCTTCACATCATGCTTCAACTTTGTCCAATCAAGAGAGTCAGGGCCGTAGCGAGGGGGGGGGCGTCACCCCCCCTGGAAAAAGGATCTGTCGGCAAATCGTTAGGAGATGAATTTTATCGGCAATTGTAATTAAGGGCAAGAAATTTTGCAAATCACAAGAACAAATAAAAGTGTCCGGCAAATGTCGGGAAAGCGTTGAGCACGTGGCTTGCCGACGAATATTAGCATCCACTTTCCACAGCTGTTGACATGTTAGGTATCAATTACAGTTAGGGGGTTGCTAACTGCGAGCAAATGCCGAGAGAAAGGGTTTCCTTACCAGGAGGTAATCGTATCCACCCCATGTAATGTCTGTGCAGTACGGTGGGGGATGTGCAGTACGGTGGTGGATGTTCAGTACGGTGGGGGGATACCATGATTGCCGTGGGGAGGCATCTTGCAGTACGGTGGGGATGTTCAGTACGGTGGGGATACCATGATTGCCGTGGCGGATGTTCAGTACGGTGGGGGATACCATGATGACTGTGGGGATACCATGATTGCCGTGGGAGGCATCATGATTGCCGTGGCGGATATTCAGTACGGTGGGGGATACCATGATGACTGTGGGGATACCATGATTGCCGTGGGGAGGCATCTCGGAGTACGGTGGGGATGTTCAGTACGGTGGGGGATACCATGATTGCCGTGGCGGATATTCAGTACGGTGGGGGATACCATGATGCCTGTGGGGATACCATGATAGCCGTGGGAGGCATCATGATTGCCGTGGCGGATATTCAGTACGGTGGGGATACCATGATGACTGTGGGGATACCATGATTGCCGTGGGGAGGCATCTCGGAGTATGGTTGGGGATGTTCAGTACGGTGGGGGGATACCATGATTGCCGTGGCGGATATTCAGTACGGTGGGGGGATACCATGATGCCTGTGGGGGGATGCCAAGATTGCCGTGGGGAGGCATCATGATTGCCGTGGCGGATATTCAGTACGGTGGGGGGATATCTTTGAGTACGGTGGGGGATGTTCAGTACTGTGGGGGTAAAATATTATCTAATCAACTAAATCATGGTAAATCAGAGACGGGGGCTAAATATTTCTGCTTCAGCAACAATCGTCGAGCCTCTTCAAGCGATATCTTAGCTTCTCAAAGCTCAACGGGATACAAATGGGATACAAGTACTTCGTTTCGCAAATTTTGGTTGATTTCAATACTCAAACTGCTAGCCTTACTTGGTGCATTGAGCAAGTATTGCTTGAATTGGCGGTCCATTTGTTACACAATTAGAATGATACTCAAAACCCAAAAATATTGCTGAAACTCTGGACAATTCATTGTAACTTGAATGATAAAGTTTGCAACGAGCGACATCAACATTTATGAAAATGTCTCTGTTTTCGAAGGAGGTTTCATTTAGTATTTAGTTGAAATCTGGTAAGATGAATATTACAAGTATTTGCAACTTATAAACGCATCCCACAATGTAAAGCTCTTCAAAGAAGACAAATTGTGTGATTGTTATTGGAGCCACAATTGAGAGGTTACGTTACACTTCAAACAACGTCTTTCGTAAGCCTCAAGGTACACGATCTTGTTTCGTTTTAAAGTTTTCAAAAGCTTGCCAGCAAATACTCGTTAAAATTGCATTTGCCACAGCAAAATTGTGCATGAAATGCTGTACTTTTAAACAGTGAAAACATCTCTTTCACATATTCGCCTTTATTCCATGAGATCCGTTTACTATTAAGAAACACTAACAAACTATGGAAAAGAAATTTTAAATTTTGATATTTTCGTCAATCTGCAAAGTAGCTCTTTAGCAATTTGGTAATAAAAAAAATGAAACAAGAACGTTTGAGTACTGAAATCAACCAAAATTTGCGAAACGAAGTACTTGTATCCCATTTGTATCCCGTTGAGCTTTGAGAAGCTAAGATATCGCTTGAAGAGGCTCGACGATTGTTGTTGAAGCAGAAATATTTAGCCCCGTCTCTGATTTACCATGACTTAGTTGATTAGATCATATTTTACCCCACCGTACTGAACATCCCCACCGTACTCAGAGATATCCCCCCACCGTACTGAATATCCGCCACGGCAATCATGATGCCTCCCCACGGCAATCTTGGTATCCCCCCACAGGCATCATGGTATCCCCCACCGTACTGAATATCCGCCACGGCAATCATGGTATCCCCACCGTACTGAACATCCGCCACCGTACTCCGAGATGCCTCCCACGGCAATCATGGTATCCCCACAGTCATCATGGTATCCCCCACCGTACTGAATATCCGCCACGGCAATCATGATGCCTCCCACGGCTATCATGGTATCCCCCACAGGCATCATGGTATCCCCCACCGTACTGAATATCCGCCACGGCAATCATGGTATCCCCCCACCGTACTGAACATCCCCCACCGTACTCCGAGATGCCTCCCCACGGCAATCATGGTATCCCTCCACAGTCATCATGGTATCCCCCACCGTACTGAATATCCGCCACGGCAATCATGATGCCTCCCACGGCAATCATGGTATCCCCCACAGTCATCATGGTATCCCCCACCGTACTGAACATCCGCCACGGCAATCATGGTATCCCCCACCGTACTGAACATCCCCCACCGTACTGCAAGATGCCTCCCCACGGCAATCATGGTATCCCCCCACCGTACTGAACATTCGCCACCGTACTGCACATCCCCCACCGTACTGCACAGACATTACATGGGGTGGTATCTGTATACTCCAATTTGCCAGCCATAACAGATACAAGCGCACAGCAGCAATCAGGATGGAGATACAATACACGGGGTCGCCAAGACTGCCTATGTCTAAAATCAGAGGTTTAGTCCTATTTCAAACTGTTAAAGTGGATGTGAATTCTGATGCCAATGCACTCGACGTCTTAACTGCTGCATCAGAGGATGATAAAGCTTACAAATTCAAATTTGGAGAAACAGGCAAGTTTGGAGATTTTATTACATGCATAAATGGCATCGAACAAATACCAGATGAAAACATGTTTTGGATTTTTTATGTCAATGGCGAAGAAGAAGATGAAGGAGTGAGCTCGTAATATAATAATATAAGGAGATAAGGGAGCGAAGGCCATGTGGCCTATACAACCCTGGGTGACTAAAATTTACTTAAATTCAAATCTACTGTAAAACTTGTAATCATCGTACGATTTTTCGAATCCTTCTATTGATGAACTATTTACTGTATTCCAGTTAAGAGCATTCCAGTCATTCACCACTCTTTGAGAGAAAAAATTCTTTCTGATATTTGACCTGCTTCTCTTTTTAAAAAATTTCCAGTTATGACCCCTTGTAAAGTTCTGCCTTACTTCGAAGAACAAAGATGAGTCTGTGTCTATATAACCATTCAGAATTTTGAATGTAAGAATCATATCACCACGTTGCCGCCTGTATTCTAACGATGGCAAATTCAATATTCGAAGACGATCTCCATATGCAAGGTTTTTAATGGAGCTCACTAGTTTTGTTGCCCTTCTTTGTACAGCTTCTATTGCTTTAATATGTTTGATAAGATATGGATGCCAAATCGCTCCAGCACTTTCCAGCAGAGGACGAACAAGGCTCTTGTATAATGACAGAAATACATTTTTATCAATAAATTTAAATGTTCTCTTAATGGATCCCAAAACACCATTGGCTTTCTTTATACTCTCAGCTACTTGCTTATCAAATTTAAGATTTTTGTCAATATATACTCCAAGATCTTTAACGTCAGTTGCTTCTTTTATTTTAATTTCTGTATCCTTCTCTTCATCTCGAAGATAGTAGTCAATTTGTCTTTCGTATTTACCGTCAATTTGAAGAACATGACATTTATCACCGTTTAATGGTAGCTGCCAGTCGTTAGACCATTTGTCGATATTTGATATATCAGACTGAATTCTAGCTTCATTGTTAATGCTCGAAGAATAAAGTTTTAAATCGTCTGCAAACATCTTTACACCACAGTTATATACATGATCTGGCAAATCATTAACGTACAAAAGAAATAGTAAGGGTCCCAACACGCTGCCCTGTGGAACTCCACTCAATACATTACTCCACTTTGATTTATATCCGTTTAATAATACACGCTGTTTTCGATTCTCTAAAAATGATTTAATCCAGTTAAAAACATTTCCATTAATTCCATAAGACCGTACTTTATGCAGTAAACGCTGATGGGGTACCGAATCAAATGCTTTTGAAAAATCGAAATAAACTATATCAACAGAATCTTCATCATCAAGACTAGTAGTCACTTCTTCTAAGAATTCTAGGAGTTGAGAAACACAAGATCGTTTGCTTCGAAATCCGAACTGGTCAGAGGATAACAGGCTGTACTGTTCTAAGTGGTTCATAATATTTGATTTTATAATTCTTTCTAATACTCGACAGACTAATGAAGTTAGACTGATAGGTCTGTAGTTCTCTTTTGCGTTCTTATTACCTTTTTTGTAGACAGGAGTAACATTTGCTATTCTCCATGCTTTTGGAACTATGCCTGTATCAAGGCTACTTTTAAATATAAGGTAAAGTGGATAGGCAATAACTTCTGCTGTTTCCTTTAATATTCTCGGATGGATACCATCAGGTCCGGGAGATTTCGATGGATTCAGTGATTTCAGGTTCTCAAGAACCATTTCTTCATTAACTTCAATATCATTTAAGAATTGTCCATTATGGATCGCTGGAAACTTCGGGGTGTTATGTAAATTTTCTTTTGTGAAGACAGAACTGAAGAAATCATTTAGAAGATCAACCTTTTCCTGTTCCGTAGTGGTATAATTGTTTTCATCCAGTTTTATATCAGGAACTTTTGTTTTAGACTTCATTTTTGAGTTTGCATAACTCCAATACTTTTTATTATTCACTTTTATCGTTGCTGCAATACCTTTTTCATAGTTTTTTATACCATTACGAACAGCTTTTTTCGCAGTATTACTTTGGAGCTTATACCTCTCATAGTCCTTCCCTGTCTTAGTTACCATCCATCTTTTATACGCATTGTGCTTCTTTTTCAGAGCTTTAAGAATACTATGATTTATCCATGCTGTAAAAGGTTTTATTTTGCAGCGCCGAGCGGTCCGTCGAAAGCCATTCATGTCCACATCACATAGACGCGCACAGAGAGAGGATCACCAGACAAAGATGACAACTCGAATACATTCACGTACATATCGATATAGTACATGTGGTTCGGCGAGGTGACTTAACCAGTCCCTGCCATTGAACCGTAACTCTCCCTCTCTAATCTAAAGCATCTTGCTTATAAATACAATGAACAATAGGGTCTTACTCATACTTTAAATATGAACATGATTGGTCAGTTTGCAATAATTATAATCCGATACAAAGATTCTTCCCCTCTAATTACTCCTGGTAACATTTTGGTCTTAATCCAAAAGCTAATGGACATGAATATAATCAACGTCCTTAATCACCATGGCTTAATTAAACTTGGCAACCTTAACTCGAAACAACTTGTTTATTCCAAAACTTGATTAGTTAATGAGCATACATCGCTTCATCTAATGCACAATAATGATTTCTAAGGCTAAATTGATACTGTCGGCTCAACTATAACAAACAACAAACAAACAGGCACTACTCAGCCTTTCACAAGCACTGATAGTCCTTATTACCGCAGACACTACTGCCGTTCCATACTTGAACTCAAAATACAACTAGGATGCAAATGCTTTCACAAGACACTTGCTCCAAATAGCAATTAAACCAAACAATAACCCAACTTGCCTAATTCTAGTTAGAATTGCGAACGAAATCTTATGCATTTAATTTACCAGTATTACATACCTCCCATTCCTAACAAAAGGAATCGTCCTCGATTCTTAGATAATCTACATACACTTACGTAGCCGATTAACAATGATCTAATCGCCGTACTGAATAAATTACCTTCTTAACGATGCGACAAAATTTCGTATTAAAACAACTGCAATGTTCTCTGTTCAACTCAGTTCGAAGACACATAGTTCAAAGACACATAGTTCAAAGAGTTCCCTTGGCTTGATAACATTGTCTCACGAATGCATTTAGGTTGATTTTTCAGGGTGTTCGAACTGTTAATCTCATAGATAAGGTGTTCGTCGCCTTCATCGGTCAAAATGCATGCTCTCTGCAGCATCAACAAAATATATGCTTGTTTAGGGTGTGCGTTACTCCTTTGTTGTAGAAAAGACATACGTCGCCTATCACATCGCAAAATACCATGTTAATAGAAATGTCAGAGCTTAATCATGTGTTCGAACGTGTCCATTTACTTCATCATTTTTACCAAGTTCTTCAATATCTTTCAGTCACGTCTTTGCATTATTTTCTCGTCACCTCGGCTCTGCTCCATTTTATGCTCTGAAATTAGGTTCGAGATCTGTTTCCAGCATCTTTAAAATTATCCCACACCTGACACCAATGTAAAAGGTTTTATTTTGCAGCGCCGAGCGGTCCGTCCAATACATGTATATCCACAGAGACGCGCACAGAGAGAGGATCACCAGACAAAGATGACAACTCGAATACATTCACGTACATATCGATATAGTACATGTGGTTCGGCGAGGTGACTTAACCAGTCCCTGCCATTGAACCGTAACTCTCTCTCTCTAATCTAAAGCATCTTGCTTATAAATACAATGAACAATAGGGTCTTACTCATACTTTAAATATGAACATGATTGGTCAGTTTGCAATAATTATAATCCGATACAAAGATTCTTCCCCCTCTAATTACTCCTGGTAACATTTTGGTCTTAATCCAAAAGCTAATGGACATGAATATAATCAACGTCCTTAATCACCATGGCTTAATTAAACTTGGCAACCTTAACTCGAAACAACTTGTTTATTCCAAAACTTGATTAGTTAATGAGCATCGCTTCATCTAATGCACAATAATGATTTCTAAGGCTAAATTGATACTGTCGGCTCAACTATAACAAACAACAAACAAACAGGCACTACTCAGCCTTTCACAAGCACTGATAGTCCTTATTACCGCAGACACTACTGCCGTTCCATACTTGAACTCAAAATACAACTAGGATGCAAATGCTTTCACAAGACACTTGCTCCAAATAGCAATTAAACCAAACAATAACCCAACTTGCCTAATTCTAGTTAGAATTGCGAACGAAATCTTATGCATTTAATTTACCAGTATTACATATTTTTAGTAATCTTACATTTTTCCTATGTAAATTTGTAACAAGAGCGATAATATTTGGGGAATTTTTGCTCACATCGACAGCTTTCACACTCCTTCTCTTTACCCATAAGTCTCAAGTCCATATCCTTATTTTTAGGACTACACTCTTTTTTTATAAGAATACTATAAATTTTGTCCAGCCTCAATATTCTTAAGAAATGTCCGTTTTGAGCCTGAATATATTCTTAAAGTATTCTTATTTTTTCAAACCTGATATGGTTTCAGGGGAACATAGATAGGCCTATCTAGTTAAAAGAAAAATTATCTCATTACCAGGAAATGGTCGAGCGAAAGAAAAATTCAACTATTATAACAATAAGAATGTTGTTAACAATCATGAAGTTTCGTTTTAACATTGCAAAGCATGCATTTTCTGAAAAATGAGACATAAATAATGCAAGCTAAGGCTGACCATATTCTTACAATATTCTTAAAAATTGGATGATTCTGAGCCTCAATATTCTTATAAACAATATTCTTATTAAAAAAGAGTGTACGCTCCATTCCAGAATGTTGGAACACGCACTCTTAACAGGTAGAGTCCCAGAGTGAAAAGTTGTACTCTTTGAATCACTTAATACTCACGTTTCAGTACCCCCGAAACTTTCTCATTAAATTTTGATGAACTATGAAGTATTCAGCGTCAGTCGTTAGCACTCATTAGCCTCATTAGTCGGTTAACTAATCGAGATCTCAACCCTGTCTGTGACGCTTGTCCGTAGCTGGGGCTCGAACCCCGCCCGACCTCACTGAGCTTCTGACAGCTGGACTAGGCCACAACGCCACGGCTCAAACGTCTCATTTAGAAATGTTTGGGGGACATATATGCCCCTAACATTCCACCCCGTGTTGCCGCTGCAAATTTTATTGCATTCGTAATTTATGTATATCTTTGGTGTAAGCGGTGTTAGGTTGCAATAAAGGTGGTGAATGAAGGTGATCATGAATCATGAAGTACTGTGTTTGAAGTGATTGAGGGGACCGCAGCTGAGCGATTCAGTTTCCAATTTGCATGTATTGAATGGGACTTGTAATGGTTGATTTATCCTTTTCTCTAGGTTTTAGGCATGTCGTATGCTTTTTGCTTTATGCTTTTTTGTAAACAACATGCAAATTAAATGTAGTCAGGTTTCATATTTTACTTTAATATTACAGTTATTTTAATATCTCGAGCTCTGCTCTTGTTTAAAATTAAAGTTCGATTTTAATCTTCTACACCATTCAGGCCCGAAGCCCCTTTTTGAATTTTCAAGCAAAGAGTAGTACTTTTCTCTTGAAAGTTGAACAAAGCTCAACATTTAATTGCATGCTTATCTCGTTTAACAGCACGAACGCCACGCACAATCGACGTTGGCGTTGTCTTCGTGCCGAACTTTCCTTGAAATAACCTGCATCACGATGTCATGGCTTACAGGAAACACGGTAAGGGTTTATTCAATCTCCAATTTTATGAACAATGTAACTTTTATCTTGATAAAGATATTTTGATGAAGAAATGATGCTTGATATGATATAGGCCTAAATTCTCTTATACTAAAACGCGATTGCAAGTCTATTGTCTTTTTTGTCAGAGCGAGTACGCATTTCTAGAGGGTCCCTTGGCTGCGCACTTGGACCAGAAGCAAGGGCAAACTGTTGAAGGCGTGCCATCGCTTGGTATTTTCACCCTAGCTACCAGAATCTCGCTTAAAAGTGGGGAAGAACCCTTCTTCCATTGTTTTTGCCATTGTTTTGTAGCACAATAAACAATAGGGTCACATGGACGATTTTCACCAGAAAAGTCGTTACCTGCAAGAGCGGATGCTTAGATCTATC
The DNA here is from genome assembly GCA_014526335.1 of Chrysaora quinquecirrha. NCBI lineage: Eukaryota > Metazoa > Cnidaria > Scyphozoa > Semaeostomeae > Pelagiidae > Chrysaora > Chrysaora quinquecirrha. Next base: position 370,688 of record JACTAT010000352.1, on the reverse strand, counting down.
ATTGGGTCATTAATTACATGTTCTCAGACAGATAATGAGGTCATTAGTTACAGTAATGCCATCCGTTACATAATTATAACTGCTCTGCATTGTACTAATTCGTAGTGACGGCCATTTCAGGATAACACAAAAGGATTTCAAGATTTCAAATTCTCGATTCCAACGAAGGATGAACGAAGATGTTTTTGATCAGAACATTTCAAATGTATGCATTACATCTCAAGGATAATGTGGAGGATGTTCAGTAATGTTGTGGGTTATCTTTCAATAATGTGGTAGTAATATGAAGGGTGTTCAATAGTGTGGAGGGATGTCTTTCAGAAGTTTAAAGGATGCGAAGTAATCCGGAGGAGTGCCTTTCAGTAATGTGAAGAGTGCGATGTAATGTGGAGGGCTTCGTTCGGTAATGAGGAGGGTGTTCAGCAATGTGGAGGACTATCTTTCAGTAATATTAAGTATGTGAAGTAATGTGGAGGTCGGTCTTCAAGTAATGTGAAGGGTGCGTAGTAATATGGAGGTCTATTTTTCAGTTATGTGAAGGGTACACAGTAATGTGGAGGGCTATCGTTCTGTAATGGGGATGGTGTGCAGTAATGTGGAGGATGTTCAGTAATGTTGAGGACTATATTGCAGTAATATGGGGGGTTGAGCTATCTTTCAGTTATGTGAAGGGTGTTCAATAATGTGGAGGGGTATCTTTCAGAACTTTAAAGGATGCGAAGGACTGGCTTTCAGTAATGTGAAGGGTGCGATGTAATATGGAGGGCTATCGTTCTGTAATGAGGAGGTTGTGCAGTAATGTGGAGGACTATCTTTCAGTAATATGAAGGGTGCGAAATAAGGTGGAGGACTATCTTCAAGTAGTGTGGAGGGTACACAGTAATATGAAGGGTTATCTTGAAGTAGCTGAAGGGATATCAGCAGCGCGGAGGGATATCATGAGGAATGTGAAGGATATTAGAGAATGCGGAGGGTTGTCTTTCAGAAATGTGAAGGATGCGAAGTAATTTGGAGGGCATCTTTCAGTAATGTGAACGGTGCGAAGTGATGTAGCAGACTTTCTTCAAGTAGCGTGGAGGGCTATCATGGGGAATGTGAAGGGTGTTCGAGAATGTGGAGGGTTGTCTTTCAGAAGTGTGAAGGGTGCGAAGTAATGTTGAGTGTGGAGGGCTGTCTTTCTGAAATGTGAAGATGCAAAGTAATTTGGAGGCCATCTTTCAGTAATGTGAAGGGTGCGAGGTGATGTGGAGGACTATCTTCAAGTAATGTGGGGGTACACAGTGATGTGAAGGGCTATCTTGAAGTAGCGTGAAGGGATATCAGTAGCGTGGAGGGATATCATGGGGAATGTGAAGGGTGTTCAAGAATGCGGAGGGTTGTCTTTCAGAAGTGTGAAGGGTGCGAAGTAATGTGGAGGGCTGCCTTTCAGAAATGTGAAGGGTGCGAAGGATTGTGGAGGCTATCTTTCAGTAATGTGAAGGTTGCGAAGTAATGTGGAGGGCTATCGTTCTGTAATGAGTAGGGTGTGCAGTAATGTGGAGGATGTTCAGTAATGCTGAGGACTATATTGCAGTAATGTGGTGGATGCGGAGAAATATGGAGGGTTGGACTATCTTTCAGTGATATCGTTCTGTATTGAGGATAGTGTGCAGTAATTTGGAGGTAGTTCAGTAATTTTCAGGACTATATTGTAGTAATGTGGTTGATGCGGAGAAATGTGGTGGGTTGGGCTATCTTTCAGTGATGTGAAGGGTGCGAAGTAATGTGGAGGTCTATTTTTCAGTTATGTGAAGGGTACACAGTAATGTGGAGGGCTATCGTTCTGTAATGAGGATGGTGTGCAGCAATGTGGAGGATGTTCAGTAATGTGAAGGACTATATTGCAGTAATGTGGTGGATGCGGAGAAATGTGGAGGATTGGGCTATCTTTCAGTAACGTGAAGGGTGCAAGGTAATGTGGAGGGATATCATCAGTAATGTGGATGGTGCGGAGTAATGTGGAGAGATATCTTGAAGCAATGTGGAGGGCTATCTTGCAGTAATGTTCAGGAAGAATGTTCAATAATGTGGAGAGCTATCTTGGGGTAATGTGGTGGATGCGGAGTAACTTGGAGGGCTTGGCTATCTTTAGTAATGTTGTTGATGCGGAGTAATGTGGAGGGCTGGGCTATCTTGAAGTCATGTGGAGGGCTATCAACGGTAACGTAGTGGCAATGATCAGTAATGACGGGGTTGCGGAGTAATGTGGAGGGACCAGATCGTCAAGAAGAGTTTTCATTGCCGTCCATTTACTGAACATCCTCAACATTACAGCGAAAATCCCTGCAGATCACTAAGTATAACCCTCAATATTTTTGAACATACTCCACATCCACATTATGGGTGGTATTTCTTTAATTCAACAATCCAGGCTTTCCTCTGCAAATTATTCCCATTTGATTTTAAAGTTATTAACATGTTAAATATCCATATGAAACTAAATATGCAGAATTGCTCCTTTATAAAGCATTAACTGGAAGGCGGAGGTCCCAAGTGAACCGCGGAGCGAAAAAGGCCGCGCGGAAGCGCGCGCAGCGCGCTTCCGGGCAAGGGCTAGTCCACCACTAATGTTTGACAATTTCCTTTGCCCTAGGCCTATTATCCTCGTGTGCGTCTACCTTAACGGAATCAATTTTCGCTGGAACTTATTTTCGCGGATTTTTTTTCTCAGAAATTTCGCGGAAAAAAAAGGAATTTATTTTCGCGGTTTTTCGCGAATTCGTTGATAAAAGGAGTTTATAATTTTCATATAAAAAAGAAAGGAAACAAGGAAAAGTTTATAAGGAATCATTAATAGGAATAATTTATTAGGAATAATAATTTAATAGGAATAATTTATTTTCGCGGACAAGCATATTTTGGGAATTTCGCGGGAACTAATTTTCGCGGAAATGACCAAAATCGGCGAGAACCACGAAAATTAATTCCCGCGAAAATAAATTCCGTTAAGGTATTTTTACAACTGTTCGCCAATTTTAAATGCAATACCAAAGCGCAATACACACTTTTTTATTATAAGAAACTCGTTTATAAGAAACTTAGTACTGAGATCAATATTAACAAAGAAACTTTCAGTACTCGACCGATCCAAAATGATAAGAAACTCGCAGATCTCAAAAATTTTTGGTATTTGAAATATAGCCTCAAGAAACGAACTTGTGTTGTTCTCACCTTAAAGAGGCCCCCCAAGGGGGATGCAAAATCACGCGATCACACGCAATTTTTCGACGATTCACGCAGTCACGCACAATAAAACTTCATTTTCACGTGCATTCAACTTCAGGCGTTGCTCCCCGAAATTTCGAGCAGGATCAATATTCAGGATGTTTAACTTCATATACCAAAAGGATTGGCTTTGAAAAATTCTTTCCACCATGAATTTGTAACAGGAAACACACACAATTAAGATTTTAGGGGACTTAATTAATTCATCAAATAAGAGAATGACAGAAATACAGTTAGCTGAAAATGTTTGATGGATAAAAGGGCATTCATGCTTTCAAGAAGCCTCACAATTGTTTCGCCAATACTGTAAATCACGAAATCACGAGCCGTAGCAAAGCATTTCACGCAACACGCAGGCGTTTAGATTCACGCATTCACGCGCAAATATTTCTCGTTTCGCGAAATCACGCATGAAAAAGAGAATAGACATGCATAAAAGAAGCCCATAGGCATGAAGACAAAAGATCTCTTTTGAATTCATGCACCAAAGGCAATTTACCTATTCTTTTCCTTTTCAATTTTGATTGATGGGTGGCTTAATTTTTACAAAAATCAGCTACTATAAAGGAAGATTGTATTGCGCCATCTATTTATCAAATGTAAGGATCAATTACCTGTTTTGATATTTTTGTTTTGAAACAATAAAATTTTGATCCCTATAAGAAACTGCTAAGAAACTTTAAGAAAATTAAGAAACTTTAGTACTAAGTCTTAGTATAGAAAAGTCTTATACAATGAAAAGAGTGTAGCATTAGGTACTGTAGTTTTGTATACTGCTTTTTCGGAATTTTAAAAAATTCAAGCTTTGAACGTATGCAACAATAGGTTCGGGTTGGCTTTATTGACATTGTGATTAATTTCCGAGTTATATTTATACAATATATTTCAGCTCAAAACTGCCATGGATACAACCAATTTAAGAGTCTATCATTCGTCAACGAAAGCTGTTTTCATCGAGCTGAATATGGACTCAATCAAAAAACCGAATCCTCGTCGACGCAAAGTCGATGTGAATTCTAACGCAAACGCACTCGATGTCCTGACTGCTGCTTCAGAAGAAGATTCAGCTTACAAATTTAGAGACAAGAAAGGCATGTTTGGAACTGTTATAACAGGTATTAATGGCATTGGACAAATACCAGAAGCAAACATGTTCTGGATGTTGTACGTTAATGGTAAAGAGGCAGATGAAGGAGTGAGCTCATTTGTTCCTAATGAAAATGACGTCATCACATTCAAGTTTGAAAAGGTCAGCAACGGACAAAAGTCAGTTTTGCTGAAAAAGCAATGAAATTATGAAAAATCTGGCAAAGCAATATTGATGTAAAATTTTCATGTTTGATAACTCTAAATTTATTCTTTTATTAATTTGTTAAATTTTGTAATGTACACTATGTTTTCTTCTGTATAAGCTTTGGAGCCTTGTAACCATTTGACCTTTTGGGTTTTGCACCCTTGCCCTTTTCGCCCACTTTGGTTTCTTTCAGCCATTTTCAATTCAAACTGACAGAATCATAACTTCTTGAGGCATTTACTTATTGGATCCCATCACCTAACATTCGTTTTGCAACCGTTTTTGGGAGTTATCCTACGTCCTAGGATTACCGCTATATTGGCAACATGAAATTGTATTAGTAGACTAGTTGTAATTTGTTTATTTTAACCTTTTAGCTTCAGGTAGATTTATTTTGGCACTTGACCTTCGTAATTGCTCTTGTATTTCATTTAAGTATTGATTTCATTTATGAACACTTTTAGTCTTTGAGTAACTTCAGTGACTTGAGACATGGTGTTATGTTTGCGGCGCTAAAGCTGCTTGTGAAAGACCTAAAGGGAGTTTGCCTGCAGTAAAGTGGGGTTACTTGGTGCCCTTGAAGCATCAGCAAGGTGTGTTGTATGCACATGTTTTTATTCCGTTTTCTGTTAGAACTTTTGTGTTCTATAACTTCTTTGTTGAAATGTGTCATGAACTCTCAAACTTTTCTCGCAAAATCTATAGACGAGCAAGGAAATTGATTTTTGAGAAAGTGAGCTGGACATACTGTATCTCACCCCCCCCCCCCAGTCTGAAAACAGTTAGCTGTAAACAGTTAGCTAGTAAGGATAGGTCATAATAGAGGCTCATTTCAATCTTATGTGGCCCTGGTTTTTGTACGAGCACCCTACGAGCGTTCAGCTCAAAGAGTTCTTGTTCACCGCCGACCGAATAAAAATACCAAACATTATGCATATACATTATACATATTAGTCTATGTTTCTTCCTTTTGAAGAGATAAGTTACTAGCATTAGAAAATAGTTGGGACTTGAATGCAGCGATAATTTAGCATAAAATGAAGAAGCCAACAACGGTTGAGCTTAAATTACATTATGAATATTTTCGTCTTTACAGACATCCATAGAAATTTAATTTGACATAGGAAGACCAAACAAATCTTATTGCATATCACTGTAAAAAATGTACAAAAAAAGTAAGACAGCAGGCATAATCTAGCATTGGAAAATGGCTTTCCAGCATAGAACAACTTGCCCTTTAAACGAAATTTAGAGCGAAAACTTCCTTCGCGTTCAAGGTAATCCTGCTCGTTCATAATTAGCAATTAATCATAGCCTAAATAACCCAGCTCCAAAAAAACCCAGGGGCGCAGTAGCTGGGGGGGGGGCAGTTGCCACCCCTGGTAAAAACTCTGTCGGAAATTTCAGAAAAAGTAGATTTGTCGGAAAATATTATTCTTGAGCAGTGTATTAATCTGATTTCACATTGTACGTAATCTATCAAATATTCCGTAAAAAGATCGTCCAGAGATGAGCAGAGAAGCCAACTATCGCCGCGAAACCTTCATCTTTGCTATAGATAAAGCAATCGGCTCCACGAGTCGACGATTTACGTCTCACAAGGCATTTTTTACCGATTTTGCTATGCTCGATCCCAAAAAAGTATCGGGAAAAGGTGACATTGCGCTTTGTCCAACATCCTTCAAAAAGGTTGGGAAATAGTACAGCTTGGATGACCAAAAATTAAGGGAAGAATATTCCTCTTTCACCAAATTTATCCAAAAATAAGAAATGTAGGATCGATAGCGAAATACCATGGGGTTTTTTTTCAAAAATTCAGATCAAAGCAGAGAAAGCTTTCATTCCCTTTTTAAATTGTTGGTGAAATATAATACTGAATCCACAACTGTTCATCCTGTACAAGATTGCTTGTCTTATTGGTTATTATAGAGCTTGTTGATTTGTTTTTAAACTAATGCATTACGTTAACTGTTTAACTAACTTTAATAAATAAGGAAAACAAGTACACAGCATAGACACCGTTGCAAAAATATTTTTTAAATTTTTGTCGGAAAAATCATAACTCTGTCGGAAAATTTTCAGCTTTGCCCCCCCCAAGATAGTAGCTCCCACTGCGCCCCTGAAAAACCGCAAAATTTAAAAAGTAACGGAAGGAGAAGAACAATGCAAAAAATGAATCAAATAAGTCAATTTTTAATTGTCTACTAAGTTTCAGCCAGGGTTGGACTCTCATGTCAATTTTTCAGCTTCTGGCAAGTGCTTTTTCTCTGCACGTAAATCTAATGATCTAAGAAGGGCGGTTTTGCCGCTCATCCAGAAATCAACTCATTTCATAAAAAAAGAAATATGGACATGAATTGGAATTAGTGCTTTCAGATCACAAGTAACACAATTCAATACAAAGAGGGGCGAAACTAGAGGGTTTTGGTTGGGAGGTGTAGTCATGACTGCCCTGCGAAATAGGGCTAATGCCTTGCCAAATTTTTCGCAATACATTCGCAACGTTAAACAACTGCCACCAAACTCGACAATTTTTTGGTCTCGACGATTATTTGGTTACAATCTTTTAATGTCTATGTTATCTGTGAGATCCTTTTCACATGCCAAAACTTTTAAGTTGCTTAAACGTTCATCGTTCATTTTAGAACGGAGGCAACTTTTCACAAAGGTCTGTCTGGGGCGGTTAGGAGAAGGCGGTAGGCCTTGCATACGGTTGGGAAGATTGTGGAATTCTTGTAGGCATATCTAGCAGCCTCTGGGATTGCGCTTGAGCTTGAGGTATTGTCTGCTATCATGATAGCAAAGATCTCGAGCTCAGATATAAGAACTTCAGCTACCACCATGCAATTTGGTGGAGACAATTCGCAAACACCATCCACTGTAGCTTAGCCTGGTTTTCAGACTGGTGGTTGCAATCTTTCTGCCAGAGTCCTTATTTTCTCTCAAAAAATCTTGTATATCCTCTAAATATTCGGAAATTAGAAAGTCTACCACCACAAGCACATCTCTTTTTTATAAATTTTTCGTGCAGATGCGTAGGAGGGTATTGAAAAGTGGGGGGAGGGGGCACATGAAAAAAGGGGCAATATGGAGAGCAAGGCGCACCCTCCTAGAGGGGTTCGGGGGCATGCACCCCGTGAATGGGAAAATTTTGAATATAGAAGCAGCTACTTTGGCTCTTGCAGCCTCTTTCGGACTAAAATTCTTAATTATATAAACATATTTCCAAGGCAGTTGGTGGTCCTACTTAGCCTTTCAAGGTGTAAGGAAGGGGCACTTTTCAGATATAAAAGGGGCAGGCATAAGATTTGGCAGAAAAGTGGGAGGGCACGTGCCCCCCCTGGCCCCCCGGCTCCTACGCCACTGATGTAGTGTCAGGATTGTCATCTACTTTCTCCGGCTGTGGTCTGGCTCTGTCATGTGCTGATATTGTGCAACAGCATCGATGCTTTCTTTGTTGCAAATAATTTCATGGCATCAAGTTGGGCACTCATCACAGAGGCGTCATTTCGTATTCCCTTTAAAATCTAAAAAGTAGCATTGATGGAGCTCAAAGCATCGATAATATGAAATGAATGGCAAACAACGGCCAGGAAATTCAGCTGTACCATTCATTACCTGGTCTTGGGATTCAAGGTACACAGGAGAAAAAGAACCAGTTTTTTGAAGAGGTTCTTTACTTCAATGCAAAATACCAGTTAACCTTGAGAGATTACTGTAAGTGACAAAATTATAAAATTAGAAATAAAAATGAAACTTCAGAATTGCCCTGAAAAAACAAGGTTCTCCTGATTTGGGGGGGGGGTGTCACACCCTCCCATACCCTCTTAAAGTTTCACCCCTGAATACAAAAGAAGGAAAAATGCAAATGCCGAAAAAGAGATTACCTTCCTCATTCCATTGAAATTTTGCAAAGCCTTTTGGGTTTCGCTCCTCCGCTGCCCATTTTCAATGTAAACAATCTTGTGAAAACAAAAGTACCTTTTGCTCTTTGCAAGTTTGCACGGTTCGCACCAGTCTTCAGAGCTGGAGTTTGTAGAGTTAAGCCCATTCAGGACAACATCATTATTCTTCAGTGAAACCAACTGGTGGAACTGAAAATTTATTTAAATGTAAGTATGCTTGCTCCCTGTTTAAGGTTCTTTAGGTTACTACTGCAACTTGCAAAGCCACAAAAAAGTCCACTTCTGCATTTGGTTTGTGGACAGGCCTAGCCCTGCAACAATAGATAGAAGGCGGAAAAAATTGTGCACCGAATCAACCCCATCGTATTTTATCATTAATTTCTTCCTTTATTCAGTTTCAATCAAACTCTTAGGTTGCCAATGCCAATCTTTTGTTGAAAATTTTAACTGTGTATTAAAAGGGGATTAAAAGTTCCAGTTCTTTTCTGCAAAATGTCTTTTTTGAAAAGAAGTTCCATGTCTGTAATAGACTTTCAAGACTGTTTGTTTACTAAATGACCAAGCAATTAATTATCTATCCATTGTGGTGAACAACAAAAAGATTAATGACCTTTTATTGTCTCTGTTGGTAATGGACATCTTTTGAAATTTCAGCTGTCATGGCAATTTTTGCCAGGAAATCTAGGGTACCCCTATGAGATATACCATACTTTCCAGGTAGGCTATCCAGGGGCTATCCACCACACCATGCTAGCCATCACTGTTTACACCCAAAAAATTTCCTACATTACCACTGGACACATTTCAAAGAATGACACATTCTGTATATAGTACAGTATAATACCGTAATAACATACTTGAAGGACGCATATTATTTGGTCTGTTATATGCAAAGTACCTTAAAAACGGGATAGTTTCTTTTGTTCTATGGCTCCCAGAACATGTTTAATGGTATGTTATATCTGAGAGTAGGTTACAAGCGAGTTTGTTATAACCAAATTATACTGTAATACAGAGAGTGCTGTGCCATAATGTTGAGGACTGAACCATGCAGAAACATGATGTACACTACAAGCTCAAAAGTACCCATTCTAGTGCAATGAAGCACCATTCAGGGGTTTTATATAATGTCATTAAACTCCCAACTTCATGCCAATTTACAACTGAAATAAACTGAACTGATTCCCGTACAAGGCCCTCACAGGGAATCTCAGGGGGGTTGGGGTCCAACAACTAAAAAGAATTTGACAAAGCAATGATTTTATGGACATCATGCTTTCAAAATAATTAGGGGTTTCAAGCCTCCCAAGCCCCCACTTCCAATCACCCTGCTGTACAACAGAAGTAGATGATGTTTTTGAAAGATTGGGGCTGCAGGCGTTAAAGCTAGAAATAAGAAAAGATGGAGCAGCTTGGTTAAGAGGCTGTGCCCCATGCAGCTGCAGATGAACAATAAAATCAAGCCTGGGTGTGAGCCTCATGTATCTTCTTCTCTTATCTGTGTACAAACCATTGAAATCAATTAACACTTTGAATGCTGATTCAAGTGTTTATGTTTTCTTGACAGTTTTTGCTGTACTTGGGTTTTAAAGGCAGCAGTCGTGCAGAGATACATAACATACTGTTTGTAAGATAGCAGTAAGATAGGTAAATGTATCTCCGTTGACAACAAATACAGTTGCTTGTCAAAGCCTTGGTTTTTTTCTAGATCTCAAGGGCAATATGAAGAGGATCTCACTTGGAAGCTTATAGTTTTGGAAAGAAGGTGAGTGACATAGATGGGCCCACATTTGTATTATTCCTAAATGCACTGTGATATTTAGAATCAACATCTCCAGTGATGCTGATGATGCAAAAAAGCAAGCCAGGTGGCACCCCAGAGTTGGTTGGCAATCTTGCTAAATTGTTTGAGTCCATAAATTGGCAAACTCTTTAGATCTGTTGTCTATTGTTGTTTAGATCTATTGTTTATATAAATAGAAACTTATCATAGCACCACACCATTTTTACAACAACAACCCTTTATGGTTATAAAATAATGATGTTATTAATTATGGTCTTTCTCATTACAATAATAATAATAACCATCATAATCATCATTATCATTGCAAGCACCATATCCGCACCATATTCACTCTCATAATTATGATCACCATCACCATCACCAGCACCAGCACTGCCACAACCACCATCATCATCATTGTCATCATCATCATTATCATCACCATCATTATCACTGTCATCATCATCATCATCATCATCATCATCATCAACATCATCTTCATCATCATCATCATCATCATCATCATCTTCATCATCATCATCATCATCATCATCATCATCATCATCATCATCATCATCATCATCATTATCATCATCATCATCATCAACGTCATCATCATCATCATCATCTTCATCATCATCATCATCATCATCATCATCATCATCATCATCATCATCATCATCATCGTCATCATCAGTCATCAGTCATCAATAACCAATCATTATCAATCATTGTCCGTCATCTTCATGGTTACCATCTCCATCACCCTGAATGTAATCAAGGAAAATTCAATATTTTCTTATGGTCTTATGATGATAATTATGCACAATCTACACATGTCATTGGTATTGTAATTAATTGATTGAATTAGTGGACACCACTTGTAATTTTTCAGCCAGAAAACCTGCCTTGTTAGCATTTTCGCATTAATATGTGTCAAGGCAAGAAGATATCTTTTCTTGCGCAGCCAAGCTTATTTATGTATCAGCATATAAATCTAGAAAGGACGGTGTAGGCTTTTTTGTACGAACAAATTTATAATTTATCATTTTGCGTTCATTTGAGAACAGTATTCTTTGCTATATAAAAGGAATTACTGGCATTTAGGGACTGTGTCAGGAGCCAGCTCAAATTACATCTCTGGCTAAAAAAAGAAAAAGACTATTTTGACACCTAAATGCATTTAAAATGTCTGTTGCTGCTTGAGATCCCTTTGACGTACACTATATCCTGATTCACAGGTGCAAAACAGCACTGGCATAGTTTATTATCTCAATGCTATCTAGAAGCCTTGCTTAATCTTTTATTTCATTTGATATCTGCTCTGCAATAACTGAGCAATCACCTCACGGTGTGTGAAATCTAGCATATATAGCATCTGTCATATCTATTATGGGGAAATCTCTTTGCCTGAAGTTAAGCATTTAAAGTCTGCAGATTAAGAACTAAAAGTTCAACTTTTTCGCTGTCCTTCTAACAAGGCTTCCCTCATTCCGGTTGCGAACGTATCTCCGACCTACTGCTTTTGAGCACCTCCCTTGACCTGACTTCAACGCGATTTAACGTCAGCTTAGACTTACCCCTTTGCCCCTTTGTTACCACACCCCTGAAATATCGAATGACAAATATCTTTTCTATGTGAAGTGTCTTAACCGTCCATTTTCTTTCTTGAGACTTTATTGTATCCAGTACACTATATATCACTCTTTCTACTCCAACTCTAACTGCAAACTACAAAGAAAGTCATTGGTTATCGCCGACACACTCTTAACATTAAACCCAAGTTGTTCAGATCATATTAGCTTTTTAGTCTTATTTTGTTTATGAAGTTTCTATGTAGGCTTTAGCCTATGTAGGCTCATAAAACAGATATTAAGTTCAAATATGTGGCTACGCTCTTTCATAGAGAATACTGTAAGCAGTTTGAAATTGAATTAAGAATCTTCCACGAAAACCTCAGAACATCGAAGTTTTTCTAGCTGGAGAACAGTAACATTATATGTCCTTGCCATAACCGTAAACCTATTCGTTTCCAATTAATTGGCAACAAAGCTTAGAAATCTTGATCTGTTGCTGCTTTTATGCATTTTAACATGATTCTTTCTAAGGTTAAGAATTTCCGAGAACTAGCGGAACATCCCTGGACATACTTTAAAATCTTTTTCGCCAAACACTCCTCAGAGTATAAAAAATAGCAACGCTGTAGCAATGTCCGAAGGACGCTGATGATGATGATAATAACGATGAAGATGATGGTAATAATGACGAAGATGACGAAGAAGAATACAAAAATGATGAGAATGATGATTATGTTGATGGCGATGACGATGATGATGATGATGATGATAATAATGATGATGATAATGATGATGATGATACCTGGTAATGTTGAAGACGACAATGATGATCACCGTCTTCAACATGATCATCATCGTCTTCAACACGATCATCATCTTCTTAAACAATGATGATCATGTTGAAGACGATGACTGGTGATGGTGATGATGATGATGATGATGATGGTAATCCATTATGATGATAATGCGAATGATGACATTGATGATCAGATGAACCTTTCCTGGAAGAATCCCAAAACTTTGAATCGAAAATAGAAATTCTGTAGTTACGTATACTGTACTAATCAATTCGAACTCATCGGTTAAACTGTGTATGTAACAAATAAATCCGTTCAGTGCACCGAAACCTGTAATCTTCGTTTCAAATGATGAATTAAATTCTAGAACCTTCAAAAGCTATCATAAGAATTCGCATACTATGCAGATGACTATATTTGATCATTAGTAGCACTTAGAAGAATTGATTGCCAACTTTGAGTCATTCATTTTTATGTCCGAAGGACATATTAAGAGGGTGTTCTGGAACGCATGTATGCATAGAAAATAGGTAGGTACATAGATAGGTACATAGACGCTTTTTGCTGCCAAAACGTAACAAAAGATAAACCACAAATAATAGGAAGTAAACTTTGAAGTCGCCGTAAGTGTTGTCGTTAGTGGGCATCATTAACAAAATGCAATTGCTTTGCCAGAAACATCAAAAAGTATCAATTGTCAGTGTAGCTTAGTGGAATAATGCGCTTGTTTCTTAGGCTAAGGGTTGTGAGTTCGATCCACGATGCAGGAACATTCTAACATCAAGATTTTCGAAACTAAAAATTTGACACCATGATTTTCTCGCAAAAAAGCCGGCTCTTTCGAGCTTCGAAAAAAATGTTTGACTACAATATTGCAAAATGTTGCTCGAATCTAATTTGATTTGATTTTTTATATTGAAATATTTTCATACAATTTTGATTGGGTTGTTATTGTCAGAAGTTTCTGGAAGTCGTCTCAGGTCTAAGGTATTTTCGTGTGAAGAGAGGAGGAGATTGTGGCGCAGTAGAAATTGTGGCCAAGTTAAACAGAAGAATTTTTTGCAAAACAGTTTGCGGCTTCGAGAATCATCTAAAAATGAATGACTCAAAGTTGGCAATCAATTCTTCTAAGTGCTACTAATGATCAAATATAGTCATCTGCATAGTATGCGAATTCTTATGATAGCTTTTGAAGGTTCTAGAATTTAATTCATCATTTGAAACGAAGATTACAGGTTTCGGTGCACTGAACGGATTTATTTGTTACATACACAGTTTAACCGATGAGTTCGAATTGATTAGTACAGTATACGTAACTACAGAATTTCTATTTTCGATTCAAAGTTTTGGGATTCTTCCAGGAAAGGTTCATCTGATCATCAATGTCATCATTCGCATTATCATCATAATGGATTACCATCATCATCATCATCATCATCACCATCACCAGTCATCGTCTTCAACATGATCATCATTGTTTAAGAAGATGATGATCATGTTGAAGACGGTGATCATCATTGTCGTCTTCAACATTACCTGGTATCATCATCATCATTATCATCATCATTATTATCATCATCATCATCATCATCGTCATCGCCATCAACATAATCATCATTCTCATCATTTTTGTATTCTTCTTCGTCATCTTCGTCATTATTATCATCATCTTCATCGTTACTATCATCATCATCAGCGTCCTTCGGACATTGCTACAGCGTTGCTATTTTTAGATGATTCTCGAAGCCGCAAACTGTTTTGCAAAAAATTCTTCTGTTTAATTTGGCCACAATTTCTACTGCGCCACAATCTCCTCCTCTCTTCACACGAAAATACCTTAGACCTGAGACGACTTCCAGAAACTTCTGACAATAACAACCCAATCAAAATTGTATGAAAATATTTCAAAATAAAAAATCAAATCAAATTAGATTCGAGCAACATCTTGCAATATTGTAGTCAAACCTTTTTTTCGAAGCTCGACCGAGCCGGCTTTTTTGCGAGAAAATCATGGTGTCAAATTTTTAGTTTCAAAAATCTTGATGTTAGAATGTTCCTGCATCGTGGATCGAACTCACAACCCTTAGCCTAAGAAACAAGCGCATTATTCTACTAAGCTACACTGACAATTGATACTTTTTGATGTTTCTGGCAAAGCAATTGCATTTTGTTAATGATGCCCAGTAACGACAACTCTTACGGCGACTTCAAAGTTTACTTCCTATTATTTGTGGTTTATCTTTTGTTACGTTTTGGCAGCAAAAAGCGTCTATGTACCTATCTATGTACCTACCTATTTTCTATGCATACATGCGTTCCAGAACACCCTCTTAATATGTCCTTCGGACATAAAAACGTTAAAAAAGAGCGAAACAATGGACTAGAATAGAATTTATTCCCAGATACAGATCGAAATGCAGCAGCTTCACTTTTCTGATTTGTGCATTTTGATCCGTATCTGGGTTTAATCCCGTTTCGATCTGTTTCTGACGTTGAAAGTCTGTAGAGTGTCAGACGAAAAAAGCCTCTAAGTATGCCCAAAGATGTTTCCATTGTTTATCGCAATTTGAAGATTTGTACATCTCAAAGACTAAAAAGTTAGTTGAGAACCTTAAAGGAATGTGACCTGAAAAGTGGCAGTTAAACTGGCAGTAAAACTGGCGGTAAAAGTGGCAGTAAATGTGGCAGTAAAATTGGCAGAAAAAGTGGCAGAAAAAGTGGCAGTAAAAGTGGCAGTAAAAGTGGCAGTAAAAGTGGCAGTAAAAGTGGCAGTAAAGTGGCAGAAAAAGTGGCAGAATAAGTGGCAGTAAAACTGGCAGCAAAGTGGCAGTAAATATGGCAGTAAAGTGGCAGAAAAAGTGGCAGAATAAGTGGCAGTAAAACTGGCAGCAAAGTGGCAGTAAAATTGGCAGTAAAAGTGGCAGTAAAGTGGCAGAAAAAGTGGCAGAATAAGTGGCAGTAAAACTGGCAGCAAAGTGGCAGTAAAATTGGCAGAAAAAGTGGCAGAATAAGTGGCAGTAAAAGTGGCAGTAAAAGTGGCAGTAAAAGTGGCAGTAAAAGTGGCAGTAAGAGTGGCAGTAAATGTGGTAGCAAAGCTGACAGTAAAACAGGCTGAATAATACGTTGTAGACAATAAAACAGGTAGTTAATTGTGAAGTATGCAGTGAAATAGGCAAAAATTGTTGATTAGCAAAAATATATTTGCTGCGCATGGCCCCTATAATGCTTCCTAGGAAAACGATCTCCATCATACTCATACGTGGAGCATCAGCTAGAAAACCATGGCAACAATTGTATGGAGCCCATTGCTTTTGGGAAAATCCGCGTCTCAGGACGCCAATTTGTCTATCTAGAAAAAACTACTGTACTGGGACCATTGTTTTTGTGGAAAATCAACGTTTCAGGACGCCAATTTTTCATGCGTCAAGCATCAGCTAGAACACCAAGGATACCATTGAATGGAGACCATTGTTTTAACAATTAAAGCTATTGTTTTTTGTGGAAATGCGCGTTCTTAAAGCCGCGGGATCACCTTGGAGACAATTGTTTCTTGCGGGAATTGACGTTTAAGGGTGTAACCCCTTTTTAGCTCGTAACTCATAGCTATCTTATCAAGCTGGTTTCAAAGACGTTATCAACTGCTGTTGCTGCCGAGAAAAATTCAACATATACAAAACTACAATGTTGCGCTGAAAAAGTTATGGTTTGGCAAATGGCTGGTTGCATTTATCTATTTTATGTCAAATATGGAAAACAGGTTCACTTGTTATAGCAAGGTGATTCTTCACCCGTTGTTAAACCAAGTGTTTATGTCCTATGATTCACAACTTGCAAAGATAAATAGATATTAGTGAATGTATATTGTGGACATTTGAGCGTCCCGTCAAATACAGTTCAAAATATGCAGTAGCTTCTTCACTGAAAGCTGAACAGTCTTGAAAGCCTCAGAATTGGGTTAACGCCAGTTAAGTTCTACAATAAAACATAAATTCTTCATACCAAATGTTTTTGGGAAGTTTTTGGAGGAAAACTATTGTTCTTTTGCCAGTTCCCGTAGGTGTTGTTGACCAGTCAAGGTTTGAGCTAATTCCTTTCTTTCATTATCTTTATTCTACTTTTCTTGTTGAACATCATTGCCAAAGCTGATTATAATAACCGATCTTAGCTATTAGAATAAGCTAATCTTAAGTTTCCAAATTTTGTAGACTTTTTCCAAAACGTGGATTTCAACGAACCAACCTTGAATTTTCAACTACTACTAACTAAAATCTACCTACTTTTATACGTAATCCAAGTTGAGTATTTGCAGTATTTTGTAATAATATAGAAAATAATTGATATATAATGGTAAGTAAGACTAGCTAAATAAGGAACGGAATACCAGGGATAAACAAAGGTTGTTCTTCTCTACCTATGACAAATAAGGTAGTACCTATAATGCTGGGGGAATGTCCTGGAAGATAAATAGATAGATTCAATTTTAAACTAAACTGCTAATTAACTAAATTTTGAACAAATATAGATTCAAATATCAAAGCAGATCTCAAGGCATTCCATATCTCCCGATCAGTGCTATCTGGCTAATGTTTCATCTTCCTTGCTTTCGTCTATCGTCTATTGAACATGCTGACCTTCCGGCCCGTTCTCGATCTCGCGCTTACCAAATTACTATTCTTAATGCCCGGGCTTTTTCTCATGTCTCTGTCTTCATTTTAAGGATTGCAACTTCCAAGTGATTACTACAATTCCGCTTTCCAAATTCGAAACAATTAATTAAAATATCGGTTACTGTTTGTTACAGTTTGTACTGTTTGTAACTCAATCTAGTCCTATTAATCAATTTTTTCTCCGTTATTGCCACTTTACATTTGACATTGTCCCAACATCTTATCACCCTCACACTGTTTTATTACCAGGAACAACTTAAATTAAAAAAATTGCAAGCTTTAAGCAAAATATCAAAGCATCTAATTTAAAAGATATTTTCAACCGAATTTGACGAGGACAAGGGTTGTAAAATAGAAAAAATCATAGTCCGTATGGCTTCACGTAATTATCTGCCTTTTCGGGTATACTGTATGAAAGTTTCGCAAATCATTATTCTGATACCACTTAACCGAACTTGTTGTCATTTTTTTCAAATTCCAATGGCGGATTCAAATTTGCAGCCGTTCCACGTGGTATTTGTCTCCTGAAAGTTAAATTCTAACCCTATAAAACCATGAAAATAGTGTGTATCTTCAAAATTATGATGCCGAAGACGAAGTTTCTAAATAGCTGCTAGCAGCAAAATGTATATAAGGCATATAATGGAAATGACATGGGTGTGGCAAACGAAATTTGTGATCGCTTATCTGCTGCAGGCACGTATATCATACTGACAATCAGCCACAAAACAAATTTTTATAACAATGCTGACAACTGAACAGAAAATGCAATAAATATATAAAATTGCAGCAGTGGGCAGTTTATGGAAGTCACGTTTATATAAAAGCACTGCAGTTATCCTTCATCCGAGTCTATATCTGGATCTACGTTCTGGCAAATCTCAGTATCGGCTTCACATTGGCACAGTTCAGTGCATGTCATCATGTTCATCCCGCAGGAACATCTAGCTGATACACATTTGTTCGATGGATTCTTCTTTGATGTGCTTGACTCGAACTTGACTAGGTCTACAACAGAACTTGACCAGCTATACATCAGTTTTGGGTGCAGTTGGTACCTTGGACAACAAAGGCTGTAAACCGTCTTCCTCTCTGCTCTACCCTGGCAACACAGGATCAGGTAAAATTGGGTGTAAAGCGAGTTCTTGTTTCCATACTTGGGACCGAGATGTGCTCTAAAAACGTGATGCTCCGTGTGTTGGTGGAAGGAGCTCAACGCCTTTGTCTTTCCCAAGTTGTTTAAACGACATCCATCTGACCTGATCTGGGTTTGCAGATGTAGCATCCTTTTGCAAAGAGGCCACTTAGAAATTCTATACAGCGATGTAGAGTTTCGTCAGATGGCTTTTCTCCTACCCTAAGGGCTGAAATTGAAGCCACTGTACTTGAATCTGCTGTCAGAAACGCATCGAAGCAAGCCCTTCTTCGAGATTCCATTTCTGCGCCCAGTGGTATTGTAGCCAGTTAAAGTATGCCGTTTGCAGAATGCTTTCGCTTTAGCTTCTCCCAAAGCATCGTAAATTGGAAAAAGTGAAATTATTCGACGTCGATCACTGGTGCCCATCACCATCCCAGTACTTCTTCCGTGTAGCTAATGGAACCCGTCTCAGGGCAAAAAGCAAGACATCTGTATCTTGACTATAGATATGAACAACAGAGCCCTCCTTCGCTGACTCAGTTGCATGCAATATCATCAACGTGTCTGCTTCTTCCTGTGAACTGACTCCTGGAGAGACAACCTCTAGGCGATTGGACAGTACAGCTTGGTGTGCAGCTCTAATGATATGAAAATCTGCATGCTCTATCGAAACTTGTGAAAGATGAAATGAATCTTTCGTTACTGAGCTGCCAAGAAGTTGCTTCATTGACTTAATTTTTGTGTTATACTTTCACGATCGATTTTGAGCCCTGCCCTCTAACGAGTTGCATCTTTCATCGAATTCTCAACACTGTAGTTATCAAAGATAACCTGCGTCACATCATATCCACGTGTTTTGAAGTTGATCAGACAACGGCAGCTCCGAGTTCGTTGCATTTCTTGAAATTTCTTGCTTTGGAGAATTCCTGCACCATTTGGAAAAAACGATTCGTTACCAGTTTCATTTTGTTGATTCGTCGGATTTTTCGGTGCTAGCTCTTGGAGAAGTGCAATTACGATACTTTTGCCTGTTGTTGGTAGAAGAGAGCTATCTGCTTTCATCAGAGTGAAATTGGTTGTTGACAACTCATAGCCAATAACCTCTTCCAGATCAACGGCACGAGATGAGCGTGCAATGATTAGTAATCTTGACATTAAATTTGCTTTTGCCCGAACTGTAATGATATCTGATTTTGAAGCAAGTTTGATATTTTTGCTCGTAGAGCACCAGGTAAGATATTTCCACTTGCTAATGTTTTTCTCAGGGGTTTGTATCTCCACATATTCCGTCATCCACGAGACCCTGCAGAGCTGGCCTATCCAGGGAATGATTTTGTTGCTTCTTTCTGTGCTCAATACGCACAATGTTCTCAACTTCACCTGATATCCTTGCCAACTCTGGGACACATAAGCAGAACTTCAGCAAAATAATTGGAGTTTGTGTTATGCCACTGACTGCTCCTTGTCCTTTCAGCTTCTTATTTACATGATCTTGTGCCTGATCAACTCCCAGACGAGTGAATGGGACTAGGTTTGATGCTAGGTTCGATGCACTTATAGTGAAATCTCCAGCCATGAATTAATCCCATGTTTCTGAATCATCCGTTTTTTAACTGATTCATCCGTGCAATGTACTCAGGCATGTTTTGCGCGTAATCGTGCCTATTGTATGCAAAGAAATACACACAAAGACTCTCGAGGGAAGCTAAATGAAGGAGCCGTTAGTCTTGTCTTGCTGCTTTCTGAAACTGCAGCAAGGAGGTAACCTGTCGCATATATACTGACGAACCCACTGAAACATTCGGTTTCCACTATGCTATCAGCTATGAAACGAACATGAGAAAAAGTAAAGAAAGCTAGAGGCCGGCCGAAGGCATGAGTCTGAGACCAGTTGTTCAGAAAAGAGTCAACTGGAACAATCGATTAAACCTATCCCTGTTTGATTAGACCTCCGTATAGCAGACGCTCGTAAGACTGTTATAGAGAGATGCCTGCTTTTATGAGGTCACTTCTTGCAACCAGGCAAAATTCTGGTGCATTGTTAAAAGGTGTCCGTTGCGAAGAGGTGTCCGTTGTGTAGAGGTGACCGCTGTGTAGAGGTGTCCGTCTTATAGAGGTGTCCGCTGTCTAGAGGTGTCCGTTGTACAAAGCTTTCAATCAATGGAGATCAACTGTAAACCGACCGTAGCCGTAGCTTGGGTTCTTAAAAGAGAGAAAAATACAATTTCTAACGTGAAATTCGCTGTAATAATGTCTGGATGTTAAATTTTAATATCGCGATAAAGCAGGTGTTTTAAGAACGTTGATTTGCATTGTCATATATTACTGAACTCTATAAAGTCACAATATTCTTTCACTTGAAATATAATAATTGGAAAAGACTAGCTAATGAGAACATATGGAATATACGATTTGGCCTGAAGTCAGAGTCTTTTCATGTCAGATGGTTCGAATGAGATGTTTCAGTAAACCGAGCCAAAGGATCAAGTCTAAAGAACAAATTTGAAAATGATAAGTCATCTCGTATTTGTTTTTGTTGCAGTTAACAACAGCACTTTCAATTTATCTCAATTTTTCTTTGAATTTCTTCCCTGTTAATCATGATAGATAATATTATCATAAAGTCCGATAATGGATTGTTTGCAAGTTCCAGAGGCCATTTGGTGAACCAACTACTGTACATGCGTCTGAAATCTGCATGCAAGGCTTTCATCGATTAATTTCCATCCTTGTCACTCCCATGTTTAAGTTTGTTTTATCCTTGTCACAAACATGTTTAAAGCGTGTTTCAGGACAGTTACTTCACGCTTAAAGCACCTATTGTATACCGCAAAAATGAATTTTATGGCGGGGGCTTATTCGAGGGGGGGCTTATTCGAAGTAGGGTGCTTGTTTTTAAATCCAATAGTCCAAAGGTGTTTTCAACAGAATAGCAGAGAGAAAAAAAAATTCCCTATCTGTATTTTATAATCAACGTCAGCTGCTTGCCAGCAGGCAATGGCCGATTATTGGTTCAATTGATAGTAAAACCTGTCAGCACTGGGCTTATTCGGAGGGGGGGCTTGTTCGAGAATTTAAAGTAACTGCAGTAATTTTTGAGATTCCAGAAAAGTGCACGTGCTTCAGCTAGTTTTTTTCAAAAAAAGTTTCTAAGCTCTAATGTGAATCTTCTCGACTCTGAACTTCGTCACCCGTTTAAGTTTTTAAGTTTTGACTCTTTTTTCACAACAGTTGTTCAAATACTGAAATTCGTATTTTATTAAGTTTATCCTGAATAAGTTTAACGACAAGTTTGAGCTCGGTGATTAGTGTTCGTTTCTTAGTTGCTTCTTTGGTTTTCTGGTCCCGGGGGGGGGGGGGTACTTCATTGTTCGAATGACTAGACGTGCCGCCCAGTTTTTCCAAACCCGCCCATGTCTACCGACAAATTTTGTCAGTCGTGGTACCTATATATAGAAAAAACAATTGGATTTTTTATCCATTTGTAACAATATCTCAAATGTTTGAACCCAATTAAACGCCCGAGGCAACTCTAAATGCGTCGAAAAGGCATTTGCGCTGAAAACTTAAACTTTCAAAGCAATGCATGTCTAAAATTTTTATATATTTTACTACCCATGTGTAGAGATTCTTTACGAAAAACCAACCCATATGTAGGGAACCCCCCCCCCGGGCGTCTGGTGCGAAGACTTTGTGCCCAAGGAATTTCTCTTTTGCCCTACATTAGTTTATTCTCTTTGGCATCTTATTAAGAAGACACAGGTGATTGCAGCTGCTTATTTGAATAACTTGTCTGAAAAGTAAATCAAAATTCATTCTAATCAATCTGTTTATTCTAATATAAATCTTTTGCTCAATCATTTCTTGAAACAGTACAATCTTACAGTCTTTTTCTACATAGAATAAGCAAAGAGAACAATAGGAATTATAATCTGGAAATGAAAGCAATGAAATCATAAAATCAATAAATCAATACGAACTTTCACAAAGCAAAGAACTGCAAAGATATTACAAGAAAAACCAAAATCAACTCATCGGAACGAGATTTATTTACATTATTTTCTGTATTTGCTCATATAAAATCCCACGTTTTTTTAACCCTAGGGGGGGGGGGTGGAATCCACCCCTTTTAGCTTTTCAGGGGGGAATCCTTCCCTGTTGTGTGGTGGATGTAAGCTTCCAAACCAGGCTGACTTTAAAGCTATATGCATAAGCTACAATGTGATACAAAAGTATCCCCATAATTAAACAATAGGTCACGTGACATTGCCTTATATGGAATGTGGTCATGCCAAAACCACATACAAATGCCTATTTTGACCAGTAAATCAGAATCGACTGATTCTTTGCATGGTAATAGAAAATAGTTACTAGCAACAAAATGTAAAGAAATTTTCGGATTTCTATTGATATTAAGGAAGGTCGATTTTGAAGGACGTTGCTAGCATGTGTTGATTATGATGTCACAATGACGTCGTAATAGAAGTAAGAGGCGCCGAGTTTACCAACATTAGTCCTAATACATTGGCCAATGCCTGGGCCAAGTTTGATTGTTCTAGCTCTACTGGACAGCAATTTAAGGAGGGGGGGGGGGGGTGGAAAACACGCCCATTACGTAATAAACGCCCGCCTTCGCACCGTTTAATTAAACATATAACAATTACAAAGGAAAATTTCATTAAAATAATACTTCATTTGCTTTTTCAAAAATAATTTCATCTTTTTAACGCCCCTCTCCGATGAAAGCTCTTATCAGAATAGAATTTTTTTATATTGGAGAAAATAGGCAATAATTTTTTGAAAAAGGCATTAGTATGCAATATGTATGCAATAGCAAGCTATACAGTTGCTCAATAGGGTGTTGAGGATTGAATGCGAAGAATGGATAAAACATTTGGTACCTGCCGCCAGTTTTAATCTGTCTCATGAGAGTATAGCATCAAACTGAAAAAAAAGCTGAATTGAATGAAATCAACTCATGATAAAATGGTGAATATGAATCCTGAAGATGATGCAATACATAATGCTGATCATTGGTTGCACAAGTCAGAGGATGCAAGAGCAAGTCGTAATGAGATGTGGCCGAATTAGAACAACTAATGGATGCAACATTTGGTACCTGCCTACGCTTAGTGACAGCAAAGAGTGAACAACACCTGCATTGAATCAACTCAATTAATGATGGAACGAGATCCTGAAGATGATGCCATACATATTGCTGATCATTGGATGCAACAGTTGAAGGATACAAGAGCAAGTCGTAATGAGATGTGGCCGAATGGATGCAAAAAATGGATGCAACAGTTAGTACTTGTCTGCACTTACTGATGCCACTTTTAATACTAGCTATGAGAGCACCAACGAACTAAGTCAAAAGCTTGATTGAATCAACTCGTCTCATTATAAAATGATTAATATGGATCCTGAAGATGATACCGTAGATAATGCTTATCAATTGATGTATGATGCATCATTCAAAAGATATGACAGCAAGTCGTACAGCTGCCCGATAAGATGTTGCCGAATGGATGCGAATAATGGATACAACATTTGGTACTTGCCTGCTCTTATTGATGCCAGTTTAAAAGTTAGCTATGAGATCAGCATCGATTTAAATCAATAACTTGATTGAATCAACTCTTCTCATGATAAAATGATTAATATGGATCCTGAAGATGATACCGTAGAAAATGCTTATCAATGGATGTATGATGCATCATTCAAAAGATATAACAGCAAGTCGTACAGCTGCCCGATAAGATGTTGCCGAATGGATGCGAATAATGGATACAACATTTGGTACTTGCCTGCTCTTATTGATGCCAGTTTAAAAGTTGGCCATGAGAGCAGCATCGAACTAAATCAATAGCTTAATTGAATCAACTCATCTCATGATAAAATGGTAAATATGAATCTTGAAGATGATGCCATACATAATGCCGATCATTGGATGCATCAGTCAAAGGATATACCAGCAAGTCATACAGCTGCTGCATAAGATGTTGCCGAATGGATGCGAAGAATGGATGCAATATTTGGTACCTAACTGCGCTTAGTGATGCCCAGCATTGAGCTAAATCAATAGCTTAATTGAATCAACTCATCTCATGATAGAATCCTAAGGATGATGCCATACATAATGCTGATCATAGTATGCATCAGTAAAATGATATAACAGCAAGCCACACAGTTGCTGGATAAGATGTGCGCTTAATGATGTATGTTTTAATTTTGGCCACGATACTAGCACCTTAACTGATGATGCAATGCATAATTCTGATCACTTGATGCATCAGTTGAAGTAAATAACAGCAAGCCATACAGTTGCAGGATAAGATGTTGCCGAATGGTTGCGAAAAATAGATGCAACATTCGGTCCTACGCTAAGCGATGATAGTTTTAATGCTGGTTGGAAGATCAGCAAATCCCCTCTTGTTGGTACATTGAAAGAGGCCTTACGTGCCGATGGGGAAACTCTCTGCTGCATGACAGACCACCATGCCGCTGCCAGCAAACCCGTTTTCTAATAATCACCCAAGGCGAATGTTAGTGTCGTTCAAAGGCGAGTATTAGTAGCTATTACCAAAGACAAATACTATAGTATCGCCCTAAAGCGAATATCAGTACCGCCTCTTGCTTCGTTTGTCGAGTCTTCGTTGTTCGTTTGTCTGTCGGGTTTTTTTGTAGAGTGCGCCTAACGGACGGTAAATAGCACACCGATACAGTAGAAGTTGAAAAATCCTACAGCTAGATTTAATGAAGTATAGGAATCACAGGACTCTACGCTGCCAATATTTCAGGGTGCGAGTTATTAACACGATTAATACAATCGCTTGCTTTTCAAAAAATATTAAGTTAAATAAACCTGTATGAATTGAAATAAGCTCTAAAAGCTTGGCAATTTAAACCAATAATAATGTGTGTTTTCTGTAGGAATTAGATGTTAAGCATACACGAGTATGATTTGAAGAACAGATGGATTTAAGTAAATCCAATTTTACTTTTATCGTTAACTGCTTGTTTCGTAATTTAAATAACCTGACAGATTGCTTATTCCTATGAACACAAGTATTCAGTCATTAGTTAATTAATTCTCGGAACCAACTGAGATTTAGAATTTTTGAAATCATGGATTAAATAATAGCCAGAGTCAGACACTATTCTTCAAATTAAAACCCTTCTATGTCGCCATATTTAGTTGTAAGCGTGATTCCATACCGTAAAGGTCTTCTATTTAGGAGACGCGACTCACTAAAGAATAATAGGTGAAGGTGAAGGTGAAATGGTGTTTTAGCGCCAGTCGCTAGGATTTCAGTAGTAGGTTAACTAATCGAGACCTCGACCCTGGCTGTGACGCTACCGTGGCTGGGCTCGAACCCTGACCACACTGAGCTCTTGACACCACGGGTCAGCTGGATTACACCACGACGCCACAGCACCTTCTAGGAGAATAAGGACTATATTGTTTCGCTGCTTATGTTTCATCCCCTATTTAGTGTCAGTCTCTTTCTAGTCACGTTCTTAAACAGTCAAAAGGAGCTTACGGAGTTACCAAATATAGCTAAGGAAGGGTGCCATGGTTCACTGAAAATACCCGGAGTTTTTAATCCCCCCCGGGTGGGGGGGGGATACTTCAATATGTAGACATACTGGACATGCCGCTCATATGGATGGATTTTTTCAACTGAAATTCTCGATATATGGGTCTGATATCATGCTTGATTCTGGTTGATGGGTTGGTATTGTAGGATTTCTTACTAATGTGAGGCCCCATTATGATTTACCGCAAAATGGCTGACAACCTTTATACGTTGCACTTTGCTTTCGAAACAATGATTTAGCAGCAACATAAGAGCTCGATCACATTGATTGCTAAGGATCGTGGTCAGATTCGATTTTGCGAGACTTTGCGTGCATTCTAGCATGGTAAAAGTGTTTTAAAATTAATCAAATTCATACACATGGGCTTGAAATTTCCCAATTTCATGCAGATGGGTCGATAATTCTTGAAAATCCTATCATACAAATGGGTCCTTCTGTTAAAGTCTAGATTCAGGTCCAATCATGGCCACATTAAAGCCACCCCCCCGGGTTTTTGGTATTGCTTTCAAGTTGTTTTAGGTTACATTGTTATCGTTTCTTCGATTTTGTAAAGATTTAACTGAATTTTTGCAGAGGATTTTTTGGGGCTCACAAATTTTCAAGTTTATTAGTACTTAGGCTCTTGATGGTTATTCCTTGTTTGTTCTTGCATGCTGGTTTTACCCTAGATTTTGGCTAACTTATCTTATACTACAGAATTTAAAATTGGTCTTGTGCTGTCTTGCTCCTCGATTTCTAGCTGGGTTTTTAAGTACTACGCTAAAGAAATGTCCTCGAAAGCGATTCTTCCTTTCTTGGCTCAATCAAGAAAAGTTAAAAGAGTTGAAACAAGGTCCTCTAAAGATTGCTTGAAAGGCAATACTCATGGCAAGGGAAGAGGCGAGTTTCCCTTCCCTGACTAATTTTACGGGGAATACAACACGACGATGATTTTTTCAATCACTTCTTATTTTCCATGCGTTTTCCAACCCAAACACTGCGAGGGTAATTAATTACCTTTAGGCCTGGTTGATGCCTTTCCCGAACCGGTATCTCTCAGAAGGATCGCCGAGGCAGAATCTGTAAGGATAAGCTATACAGGGATCTTATTTAAGGCAAAACACTTAAAAATGCGAGAATCTGGCCACTTTTTATAGGGCAAGGAGGCAACTGCTTTTTATAGGGCAGGGAGGCAAGTGCTGGGTGCATCCAGCCTGATCGAAGCACTGAAACTAAAATCGTATCGGGCCAGTGACAAACTCATTAAAGAGACTTTATGGGGTCTTCTGACAAAAAGATGTTTTGTTGGGTTTTCTGATCAAATTGTCGGTATAAAAATGTTGCTATAAGCAAAGGTTATGTGTTGAATTATTTTTACCTACCGTAAATCCTCGAATAAGCCCCGGGGCTTATTTGCAAAAATGAATTTTACGATGGGGGCTTATTGGAGGAGGAGAGGGCTTATTTTAAAGTTCAGTGGTTCCAGTGTGTTGTCGAAAGAATAGCAGAAATAAAAATCTGTACTCTCATCAAAGTCAGCTGTCTGCCAACAGCCATATTGGTTGAATTGATAGTAAAACCTATCAGGACAAACTTGTTCAGTGTTTTAATTAGTGAAAAGATGCATTATAGACAGAAACAAATTCACAAATCCTTCGAATAATTCCCCATGGGGGCTTATTTGAGGGGAGGGCTTATTCGAAGGTAAGGGTTTATTCGAGGCTTTACGGCACTTTAACATGAGTGGCAATGCTTGAATACCTTACTTTACCTCACTATATCTCCCATTACGTATACCTCTCAAATTTGCCCTGAATGTATATAGTTTTGTGTAAGATGATGTTCCAATGTATATAGGCCTATATACTCTCATGAGTAAATTTATATATCGAACCATTTCTTTAAATTTTTTTTAATACCCTTTGATAGCTTTCGTATATGATCGGTTTGCTCATATTAGTTGATCGAAAGCATTGAAGCTGTCATAACCAACCGGCTTGTCAAAGTATCTCGTTAAGCTTCTTATCTTTGTGCGGAAAACAGACAAAGGAGTGAAGTTTGAAAACTCATGGTTTAGAATCTCCTTTTAGATACTTAGGAATAGATTATGTTTTCTGTGTGTTTGATTGGTTGTCTTAATATATTGCAGCAGTTTGAGTTGGTTTTGCTATAGAAACGGTGGTGATTTAACGTGAAATCTGTGGAATTCACACTATGAAAGATCATATAATTGAGTTACTTGATGAGTCTTGCTTTTAAATATGTAGTTGATATGTCTAAGCAGAATGTTTGATGAAATCGACTTTTCTTCGCACAGTGAACAACTTGAAAAGAAGATGGCTTCTTCATCGCGCTTCCTTCACATTGGTGATATCATTTCGTTGTTTGCCGAAGGAGGGGTTAGTGGATTTATCAGCACTCTTGGGTGAGTAAATTTTGTATTTCCTCTCGAAAACTGCCAGATCATATCCTTTTTTATGACATCGAAATCTTCATAAGCGAATAAAATATTATTGATATTTTCATTTCAAATAGTACATATTCTATCATAGTCAATATTATAGTTCTATTTCTATCGTTTATACTCTGAGTGGGGATAAACGAAACTATCAATCAAGTTCGTGAAATGTTTTCGCCTTTTATCGTTATTTGAAGTTTTATACGACTCAAAGTCTGTTCAAATTGTAAAATATACCTGTTGGCTTTAAGAAATTTGAGAAATATACAGGTTTTAAATGGTAGACAACTTTTAGTAAGATTATTTATGAATGCACAGGAAAAATGACTAAGATTAACAATTTTAGAAAGCAATAAAAAATTCTTTGATTTAAAACTTTGCGACCTGCCATTCATCGTTCGCTTTTTGGTAAATTATTGATGAAATTGTTGAGAAAGAACTCGTTTGAAATGGCTGCTGGCCAATAATTATTTCTCAAGAAGATTCAACAAAAGATTTTCATGTAAAGAGCAAGTGTAACAACCCGGCTTTAAACAAACATCGTCCATTCGATCAATTTCAGCCGGTCCAATCGTTTGGCACATGCGCAGAAACGTTAACCCTTTAGGTGCCAGTGTAGCAGATCTGCTACAAATTGTTTCGCCCGTTCCAGAGTCTATCTTGTCCGGAGAATAGCTTTGTATAACATGTTTTTACACTCGATACATATCCCATGCTTAAGTCTTGATTAACGGCACCTCTGTATGGCTCGACCAAGGCAGAGAATTTGGTAATTTCGAAAACTGACCTGCCATGTTTTATTTTTGGCCTAATTTTGGCCTAAGGCGAAAAGTGCTATTTTTCTGGAAAAGAATAATTTGGAGCAGGAAAGGACGTACTTTTCTTAATCA
The DNA here is from genome assembly GCA_014526335.1 of Chrysaora quinquecirrha. Lineage (NCBI taxonomy): Eukaryota > Metazoa > Cnidaria > Scyphozoa > Semaeostomeae > Pelagiidae > Chrysaora > Chrysaora quinquecirrha. The sequence continues at coordinate 341,334 of JACTAT010000352.1, read as the reverse complement.
AAATTTGCCACCTCAGACTCCTGTCGACCGATTTCCGAAATCACCAAAGCTCAGATGAGTTGAAATTTATTCCGCCGACCACAAGTGGGCGGCGAGATCTCGGGCGAGGGGTATTTTTCTCATCAAAAAGGCGTACAAGATTCCCGTTGGAATAAAAGCAAAAAAGGATTTCCAAGATATTTCTATGAAAACAAATAAAATCCCTCTTCAGGGTGTTCAAGATTCCAAGGAGTGAATTGGCCCTTAATCTCGGGCGTACCAAGATGACGATTGGTTAATTTTGTCCAAACTAGACATGGCTGTTCTTAGTAGATGTGCCAAACCGTCCTTTAAAAAAGTTTTTCCATACATGGAACGAAATAATTTCCCTTGATATGCATTCGATATTCAATCGAATTCGACCGCAGTCGACCATGGCAATTGACGGTTTCGAATTCAATCGAATTGTCAAATTTGTTAAGGATGCGTTTTGGACCTTTTTCTGCCTGTTCTTTTTTTCTCGAAACCTCCAAGAGATTGAAAGGCCGTTTTTTTGACAGCGTTCTTTGAGACTTTGATGAAGGCTCCAAACTCTTCCGACTCTGTAGCTGGAAGATTTCATAGACTTCAAAGAGAAATTGTTTCTAAAATAACTCCTCAAAGTCTTTCGTTTTTCAAGGAAGTGTATTTTTTGGCGTCTGGAATCGGAATCCTCCGAATTCTACTCTTTGCAGAATTCGGAAGGGATGAAAGTCCCAAAAGAACTCGGTTCAACTACAGTTTAGGGGTTCCTAGTTACAAGCATTATTATACGTAATGATTAATGTGTGGGTCAATAGGCCTAGAGCTATTGGGGGCTTCCGCCTTCAAACCCTACTTTAACAGCTCACATGTTGCAAATTCATACCAAACCTTACCAGAATTGACGAAATCTGTTCATGAAATGGATTTATTTGAGTTAACACGAGTAATTCCTCATCAATCCCCATTTTTCTTTCGTTCTTTCTGCTCGCGCTATTTCGAACGTTATCAAAATAGGGTTCGATTACAATAAAACAGGTAACTAGGGACCTAGGCATAGATTGGGGTAGATTCTTACCAAGACCGCACCCTTTGTGAAAACCCGGTTTTAAGGTGGTGCTCTTTTGACTGTATTGACGGAAAACGATTAAGTTGGAAGTTTAATGGTATAAGCGGTACGGAAAGTTTTCGTCTATCAAGAGTTGGCTTAAGTTCAACTTTCAAAGTGGGAAAGCGGATCGGTAAGCATACCGTTCTAAGAGCTCATATTACCTTCTGCGCATATTTGGGTCTCCACTTTTGAAGAGAACGATCGCTGACTTAATCTCTGCTTTGAGGAGAGTTAACTTGGCAATTTACCTTTTTTTAAATCTGTGAATACTTTTTTCATTTTTCATTTCTTGAGGACCGGTTAACTTAAAGATGAAGAATTTTGCACGTCAGTCTTTGGCGAGTTCTCTACAATATGCGATATCCGTAAAAGTTTCTACTCGAGAAAAGTCTTTAGTCCAAAGCTTTTGTTAAACAGTTTGGTGTAATGTGACCTCGTTGAGAGTTTCGATTTGAACGTTTTAGAGACATTCTCTTTGCTACAAAACGGAAAAATTCTAATTGAAAAGGGAAAAACCGATTTTCCTGTCCAATGTTTGAGTTTCCAGACACCCCCTAAAAGCATCATGCAACCCCTTTTACGATCAACGAAAGAGATATTTTGAGTAGATAGTTTAAGACCTATATGCCCCCTAAATGTTGCTATGTTTGTTGCTTGGTTTTACAGTTTGCCTTGTTGTTTTTAGACTTGTTGATGACCGTGTTGTTGTAGAGCCCGATGCTGGTACACTGGGAAACCCACCAACAAAACACCGAGGTAATAACATTATTCGGGAAGCGAATTAGCAGATTAGCGAAAATGATTCAATGAAGGCATGAAGCCAACATTTGAGATGGCGAGTATACGAGTTATGTAAACAGGAGTTGACAATACTCGCAATTTGACCAAGAGAGATAGGTAACCCCACGTTGGGCAAGAGGATGTAATATGCGAGGAAACATCAGAGGCAAGCATCATCAGGTCTCATTCCTTTAGCTCGAAATGAATTGCATCATTTTATTTTTAATTCCAATCTGCACCCAAAGCTTCTTTAGCAACTCCTATTGTAGGCCTATTAATGAGTTAATCAGCTTAAAAGCTTTGAGGGTAGTCTTCTACCGCGTTAAGAGAGTTTGGCTATTTTAAAGTGAGTAGACGGAAAATAAGCATTTTTACATTGCCCACGAAGTCGCTTTCAAAATTAATTGAGAGCCAGTCAAGGTTATGATCTTTTAATCCTCGTAATAGAGCAAGTTCACTGTTCACAACAGAAAGACAATACTTTATTTATAGACTGCCCAATTCTCTGGCGCAAGTCACTTTTATACCCGTAGATTATCTTAAAAATGCGTAAATTACAGACCTCAGGTTCAACCTCAGGTTCAAAGGCATTTGCCTTTTAAACGTAGTTCTAAAAATCTTAATACGTTGGAAATCCTTAGAAATCCATTCTTGCACTTTGCGTTTCTAATTCACCTTTCCAAGAAAGGATCTCGTTTCCTAAGTTGTTGGGAATTTTTTTCATACTGACTCATATACAACCTTGATCCTTAATAAAGGGTGGGTTTTTATGTGAAGGTTTTAGCTGTTGGCTTAGATATTACCTACAACTGTAAGATATTTAAACTACTTGAGATATTTTTTACACTTAAGCAGTGACATTTTTTTCTACCCACTTCGCGTTATTCTATGTTGTTGTTTTCAATTTTAGACTGTCTATTCAAAGTTTGTCCGATGAATCGATATTCAGCACAAAATCAGTTTTGGAAGGCAGCCAAGCCAGCAGTTTCTACTACCAGTGATACTGTACTCCTGAAGAAACTTCATGTAAGTTGAATCGACTCCAAAGATTTGTCTATTTTCAATGTACAACTTGAATGATCTGTGTGCAATATTCCTTCATGTCAATTTTGCAGAGTAGGGGGAGAAATTCACTCTAAATTCAATGGATGTTTCCATTTGTGATTGAAAGAGCACACTTATTCTTAATTACATCTATAAAGCTTAAGAAGTCCTAGGTCGAATCATTTTGTCAAATCTCCATAAAACAAGATGCAGACGTTAGAACTTCATTGTCAATTTGCTTTAAACTCTTTTATGTTGTCTTGGAAAGATGAGCTAAGTATTCTTGGATACTTACCACTCTTCCTTGGCAATGAGGTGCAAGAGCTGTTGTCATTCATTTATTGTTTCGTTTTGTCTTTGTATCGCTGTATCGCTGTAACGTTGTATCGTTGTATCGTTGTGTCATTGTACCATTGTATTGTTGTATCGTTGTATTGTTGTATTGTTGTATTGTTGTATTGTTGTATTGTTGTATTGTTGTATTGTTGTATTGTTGTATTGTTGTATTGTTGTATTGTTGTATTGTTGTATTGTTGTATTGTTGTATTGTTGTATTGTTGTATTGTTGTATTGTTGTATTGTTGTATTGTTGTATTGTTGTATTGTTGTATTGTTGTATTGTTGTATTGTTGTATTGTTGTATTGTTGTATTGTTGTATTGTTGTATTGTTGTATTGTTGTATTGTTGTATTGTTGTATTGTTGTATTGTTGTATTGTTGTATTGTTGTATTGTTGTATTGTTGTATTGTTGTATTGTTGTATTGTTGTATTGTTGTATTGTTGTATTGTTGTATTGTTGTATTGTTGTATTGTTGTATTGTTGTATTGTTGTATTGTTGTATTGTTGTATTGTTGTATTGTTGTATTGTTGTATTGTTGTATTGTTGTATTGTTGTATTGTTGTATTGTTGTATTGTTGTATTGTTGTATTGTTGTATTGTTGTATTGTTGTATTGTTGTATCATTGTATCGTTGTATCGTTGTATCGTTGCATAGTTGTATCTTTGTGCCATTGTCATGTTGTTTCA